>JABVXW010000666.1:0-16305 GCA_013365375.1 Litomosoides brasiliensis | reverse complement strand
GAAATACCGGGAGAAATATAGTAGTAAGTCTGATAATTAACCGTTTTAAAAGTAAAAATTCCATATTTTACTTTTTTTCCTCCACCTTTCCTTCTGTTCAACAAAAAATTTTTCACTCAGTCTATCTTGTGTTCACTGATCCATTTGAATCAACGATATCGATGAAATGTTGTTCGTTGCAGTTAAATTATGTGTTTTAATTTCTTTTTAATAATTTAATTACTTTAGGAAAAGCAATTGATAAAAAGGAAAAAAAAACGACGAACAAAAAACAAAATTCACTGAGCACAGATTGCTAGTAGCAGGAAACGTGTACTTTACGAAACTCACAATAAACTGTCAGTTGCAAAATTTACTAAACTAATTTTTTCTACCTCTTCTAAAATAATGAATTGTAATAGATGTGATTGTATCGTCAACATTCTCAGTTGATCACCCTTATCCTTTCCTTCTCTCTCTCTGTCTCTCTGTGTATGTTAAATTAAACTAAAGTTAGTACGAGGAAGTAATTTTTAAATTTATCAGTGATTAGGAAGAGCGAGAGAGAGAGAGAGAGTGCTTTCACTCACTCTCTCTCTCTCTCTCGCTTTACATAATAATTTTTTTTTCTTTTAGATAAATATCTTAGAAGTAACTTGAGCTGAAAAAGTAACTTTTAAATGAAAGAAGAAGCAAATTATTATGTAAATCATTGTCGTACAAATAATAATAATAACAATTAATAATGATAATAATAATAGTAATAAATGAATAAATAATTAATGGGTGATAAATAATAAACAATAAACAATAATAAATTATAATAAATAACAAATAATAATAATAATTAATAACAATAAGTAATAATAATGAATAATAATAATAATAAATTTTACTGAGTAAATAACAGGAAATTTTACAAATTTTAATTTTCAGCTATCCGCGTATAGAAGATTATTATGACTTCAGAAGATGACAATGATTGCAAGCATACATGCTTCATCCGTCTACCTGATATATGGCTACCATTTGATAAGTATGATATTTTAATTTTCTTTTCTTAATTTACTTAATTAATAATTTCGTTTCATTCAGTTTTTTCCACTCCTTTTTTTTGTTTAATTCATAAAAAGCATTTAGAAAATGAAAGAGAAAATTAAAGAGCTAAATGGCACAAATATATTTATATTTTATTTAGTAATGTCAAATGATTTTTGAGTTTTTTTTCCACATAAACAAAATAGAAATAGGAAATGAATATATTTTAAGCTGTTAAATAGGAAATGAATATTTTAAATTGTTTAATAAAATGGGAGAAAAAAGAAATGCTACATACGAATTCTTTTTTTTCTCTCCTCCATACACTCTCAGTTTGAGTAATTCAATCTCGCGAAAAAGAAAAAAACGTAGAGAGTCTCTTCTGTTGAGGATTTCAATTTTCAAAAAAAAACATAATTTATTCTTTTCGTAAAGCTTTCAATAATCAATCTAACCATACATATATACATTTATATTTAATTAAATTTTATTTTAAGTTTATATATTTCAAGTATATATGTATATACAGTACATCTTTTAGGTAATGACTTAAATGATGATGCCTGAGCAAAATATTTATTTCATGCTGCTATCAAATTATCAAATTATGAAATTATCAAATGCTAATTTATCATCTATCTATCGATTCACTCAATCAACAATGTTAATGATAATTTATAAAAATGGTATAAAATTAATTATGCAACTATTTGTGGGAAAAAAAAAACTAATTATTCTGATTTGAATAATAATTCTTCAATTATTCACTTTTTTTTGCTTAAAAAAAAGGCGTTGATTGTCACTTTTCATTTTTGTTTTTAATCAAACAATTTGTTCGTTTTTTTTTTACTTTTGCTTTTTACAGAATTGAAAACTGACTGTAAGTGAAATGGTATGATAAATTAATTTTTCGGCAAATTTCAAAAGCACTTTTTTTTAAAATACTAAAAGTTATAGATAGCGTTATCAAAAATTAGCAATAGCTGGAAGGATATCTGTTCAATTGTTTGACTTTTTTTTGCTGTTTTTTTTTGTTTATTTTTTTCATGCTAAACGTATGAAACGAGATATTTAAGGAAAAAACTGAAATTTAAAATGGTTAGAATCGACTATTATTTCTCCTAAAAAACTATTACATAAGGTCAAAGGTCAGAAGATTAGGCAATTAATAATTTTGTTCGTATTTCATTTGATTTAGAGAAGTAGTTTTTTTTTTCTTCGTGAAATTTTATTCGTTGACATTTTTTATTTGATGTAAAATTTATTGCCATTGTTTTGTTTTATTCTCAGACTGTTACACTTACATTTACAAATAGCACTATCTTTTTTTCTTTAATTTAAGAATTAATTCATTTGCGGCATTTGCTAACTACTAAAATAGTTAAAATTTAAGTACTTAAAATTTATGAAAAAAATTTTTTTCCTTTTTTTTTTATGTAAAATGAAAAATGTAAATTTTTGTTTTTTTCCTAATAGAAGAAAATTAAAGTGGAAATTTGTAAATTATTCCAATTACTGAGAAAATAAATCAATGACTGTAGAAATTACTAGTTACGATCTATTATTTCCTGCTAATTTTATCAGATTAAATTTTATCAGGTTAAAGAAGGTTAAATGTAGCCTTATTCAATGATAAGTTTAATCCAAGAAATATGAAATTAAAAAATCGATTTGAAAAAAATTGATTAAATAAATTGTTGAAGGTGTGAAATGTGGATATTTCTTCCACAATTAGTAATTGCTATTGTTGTTGTCGTTGTCGTTGGTGTTGTTGTTGTTGTTGTTGTTATAATTTGTTTATTAGTTACGTTACTGAAATGATAAATGAAATTACCTGCTCTTCCTCACCTCTCCCTGCTACCATTACCTCTTTACCTCCCTTATCACAATTATAAATTTATTATTACTATTATTTTCATTATTACCACTGTTATTATTATACTCATTTCATATTTTTAATTTGAAATGTAATTAATTTTAATTTTATACTTTCGAATATATCAATAAAATATCCGTTTATCATTTAATTATAATTTGAATATAATGGTTGTTTTCCTCTTCACATGGAGTTTAACTTTCCTTCTCTGTCTCTCCTTTTTTTTGCTTACTATTATTTATTTACATATTAAATAGCAAATGAAATTGTTTACATAATGAATGTTAAAAATAGATTGTTTATAAGTGATCGATCAGAGATGAATTTTAAAAATAAGCAAAATGTTAAAAGGTTAACAAAAATTATTTGCATTATATGAATAGTTTAAATTAAACATATTCTTAAGTGTGATAAAATTAAACATACGTAAAATGCAAATTAGTTTTGCAGTAACTGAAAGAGTTTAATTAGCGAACTACTTTTATCAACTAAATATCGATAAATTAGTAATAAGTAATTTCAGATTATTTTAATCAAATAGCTTAAATAGATCAATGGATAATTAATTTCAGCTAATTTTAAACGAAAAAGAACAGAGGAATATTTTGGACACATAGCGAAGCTTTCATTAAATTTTTGTTTTAAACGATTGATTGTTACTCAGTGCATATTCTTTTAATTATAATATTTCTGTTTAAATAAGACATTTAAAAAGAAAAAAACTAGTTAAAAGAGCTTGCTTATTTTGCTTACAATTTGTTAATTTTTTTTTTTTTGAAAAGACATTATGAATTATCCATATTGAAATTATCATTTTGAAATTACAAAAAATGAAAATGTTAGAAAAAATCGTATGGCGATACACTTTTATTGTAAAAATTATTTATTTAAAGGATAAATTCAAAATCTACGATTAACATAAAATCCATTAGCTATGATTATTTCTGTTGTAAAAGAAATATTATTACAACTATTATTAGAAATTTGCGCAAAAAAATTCGATTAAAAAAAGAAATATTTTATCAAATACAAAACGAACGAACACTCTTGCAATTCCAAGCTATACGCATTGTATTAAAGGCTTCAAAAATTTTGTTACATCAAACTTTAATTCAAATAATATTGAAATTTGAAATGAAGCAATGTAATGAAGACATAAAGGCAGACTTAAATATTAACAGAGTATTATTATTATTATTATCATCATTATTATTATTATCATTATTATTATTATCATCATTATTATTATTATCATTATTATTATTATCATTATTATTATTATTATTATTATTATTATTTTGTTATTGATTGTTATTATTATTATTAATTATTATTATTATTATTGTTTATTGTTTTTATTATTATTACTACTATTATAACTATCGCTGTTGTTTTTCTTTACTTAGTATTTTTATGATTAATAATTTTGGGAAAAAAAAAACTGAAAAGAAAAAAAGACAATTATTTTAAAATGAGAAAAAGAGACATTTTTTTATTTTGAAAATATCTCTATCTCATTTAATTGAATTAATTTTTGCAGATGGCTTTGTTCACATCCCAAATATCGGACAGTTTTTTATCAAACAACTGAACAACTCTTTTATGGTAGCGGTCCAATGGCTATATGCGAACGACATTATATTGCATTAATGGTAATTTCGTTAAATAATTTGAAAAAAAAACTGAATTTTTAATTTCAATTATTTAATCAAATGAAATTATTAATATTTCGTGTATTTTTTTTGAATTAATTATCTTTTTATATTTTATAGACGAATTTTCATTAGAGATATTTCCCTTTTTTTTGCAAAATAAAGTTTTATATTTAAAAATTATTTCAAAAAATAAATATTTTTCGATAATTTTAGGCTGCAAGTAGGCATAGTTGTCATTTTTTGATGGATTTACACGCACGAGAATTTGAGCGTACGGGTGGTAAGCGTGAATGGTTAAAAGGATTGTCGTATGCTTCAGTAAAGATTCAAAATATCGATATGCTCAATACTCTCTTAGCTCATCAACCGTGGTGTGTTAATGTGGACCATCTAACCGTACGTTTCTTTAGATCATTCAATAGCGATCGTAATAAACACACACACACACACACACACACACACACACACACACACACACGTCATACTTACGCAGTATACATCACACATCGTACATCATATTTACGCAGATATAAATTTAAACAATTTAATCAAAGTGAATTATTCCTTAGGGTTAATTTGTTTATTATATAGATACTTTTAACGATTTAATTAATGTATGTTAGAGTAATGAATAAATTGTGCAAAATATTACAAAAAATAAAATGTTTCAAACAATATGTAAGCAAAGAAAAAAAAACCAAAGAGATAATTGCTTCATTGTTTTGAAACTTTTTAAATTTACTGCATAAAATTAATTTTTATAGACACTTACAAAATGTTGTTCATCAATAACAAATTGGTGCTTATCAGAGTTAGTTCAAGCATCAGTGATATTAGCGCAAACTCACGTGTTGTGCTCATTTGTGTTAGGAAATGATAGTGTTTATCAAAATGGACAAACAAGGTTATCGGTTTTTTTTTAAGTAATCATTATTTTTCATATTTTTATACTTTTATAGTTTAATGTGATATTGATAATAAAGTTACTGTTATTATTGTTAATAATTATCATTATCATTCGCAATCACTATTATTATTATGTAATCATTATCACTATTATCTGATTATTATCATTATTATCTAATCATTATTAGTAATATATATGTTAAAAGACATTAACTTTTTCTAATTGTTTTGCCTATACTGTATTGGATTAAATAGATTGAATTGATAATTTTAGTTCAAATCAAGTAATCGATGATCATCAAGAAGGGAAAGGCAGTAGTGATGAGATTGAGTTATTACTGAAATGTATGGATAAGTTAAAAGAAACAAAATTAAGCATTGATTTGAAGCAACTGAATGAGCAAGAAATGCAGAAGGATTTCCTGGAAGTACATAACGATTATGATGGTATTATTTTTACATCTGTAAATTTTTGTAAAATTATAATCAAAAATTTTTCAAAAAAAAAACTCCAAAAATCATATTATTGATGGGATGAAATAATAATTTCTCTAAAAATATTTATAATTTTCTTTATAACTTCATTTTTTTTTAAAAAAAAAAAGTTAATTTTATATATAATTTATGCAGAAACACCTAAAACTTCATTATCGGGAAGTATAACGAAGAATAATTGCGTGGAAAAAAAATTGATGGAAAATTGTTGTGCTACCTCATCGTTATACACGTTTAATAATCGTTTTGGTTACGTCGATTTTGTACAATGTGCTCAGGATGGTTTTGCTCGAACTCATAAAATTCACGTTAGTAGTTTGAAATTTTTTTGAAGTTTATATAATTCACAGATTTTTTTTTCTTCAATAATACTGAGAATAATATGTGATTTTTTGATGGGAATACATGTTTTTTAAATAGATAATTTTGAAAATTTTTACTGGTAACACGCTGTATACTGAAATTAACTTTTTGCAATTACGAAAAATTGAATTTATGCATTTTCCAGAAATTTCTAAGCAAATTTAAATTTAATTCAAATGTGCTTCTTTTAATGCATTTGAGTTGCTGTTTTTTTTTATTTGCGTAAGTGTTGAAAATTTTATTTTCAGGAATTTTCATGGGATGATCAAGGCTATAGTTGTGTTGATGAGTTGTACAATGAGATGGCTGATATTTTGGATGAAAAAATAACGCTTGTTCAAAATCTTACTTATTCCACGTAATTAACATTTTCATAGTTATGCTATTAGCGTGATCATTTTATCAATTAATTCATTCATATCAATTATTGATGTGATTGTGAGAATCACAGCTATTATGATTTACATATATATATTCTTTCGCTCTTTTTTCTCGTTGATTGAATTGTTTGTAAAAGATTTTTAAATCTCAAAAATTATTTTGTAAATTTTAATCAATGCTTTTTTTTTGTAGATTTTATAAATTTTAAATTAAGAAGCATTAAATGATTTTTTTTTTGTTATTGTAGGATGGGTGCTTATAGTGATGTGGATACAAGTAAATATCGCAATGCAATTTGGATGTACATTCAATCTTTATACGGTAAGATGTTATTTCTTAATAACTTAAGTTAGAATTATCATTTAATCATTAATGTGAGCATATTCTACTGCTACTATTACTATTTACTCCTATTATTATAATTATTGTTATTATCATTATTATTATTATCATTATTATTATCGTTATCATTATTATTATTATTATTAATTATTATTTTTCGTAACAGGATAAATGAGTGCAAATTACTGAGTGAACTAGCATTTCTCTTTTTTTGGGAGAAGTGTGAATAATGAACGTGTAATAAGTGAATAATTAAGCAGCATCAATTATCAGTTAGCTTAAAAGTACTTAAATATAATATGCTATTCTATATTCAGTATATAAATATACTCTATGTGGTATATTCGGTAGTGCATACTGCACTTACCTGTACTGTTCAATTGTCGCAACATTGTTAATCAATAATTATATACCGGGAAAGTGAAAAAAAAAAGAAAAAAAATGAAGCCAGTCTTCTTTCTCACATATGATGATCGGTTAAATAAAATTGAAATTAGGGTAAATTGAAAAAAAAAGAAACTGCCATTAAGAGATATGAAAAACTGTCACTCAGAGATATTACAGGTATACGTCATGATGACTATAACTACGCGGAAGTAAATATAATGTTAGATCGTAAAATGAAAACATTTATTAAGACAACATGTTGTCATCCACATCAAATGACAGATTCATTGCGACAATCTGTTATGGTTGATTTTAAATCTTTTGAAAAGGTTTGATAATAAATTGAATATTTCTAGTAGGAAATTCTTTTAAAGTTGGTTTTAACGTTTTTTAAATTAGTTTTGACGTTTAAAAAAATTGACTGCTAAATTATGTATATATATATATATATATATATATACGTATATCTCTTCGTCGTGTGTTTTCATTTTTATTAAAAATCGAGTAAGCAAAAAAAACGGCATAATCTTTGATGCTTTTATTATTTTCATATCAAATTTATTACAGGTATTTTTGATTAAAAATTCATAATTCCATTAATGCAAGATATGAGAGATTTTGCGAGAGCAATGATTATTTTTTTTGATCTTTTTTAATTTTAACACGGAGGAATATTGCATTATTTATTGGCGTTTACTTTCCTCGATAATTCATTAGCATTTAAATTTAATTTCAGGTGCACGTATTGTTGATAGTGATGGAAGCGCGTTTTCAGGCCGAATTGATATATTTCTTTCGCGCTCTTGTCAAGCTCAATAATTCATCAACAGTTGCTTAGCCTTTTATCCTTTCGAATTCTCATCTTTTGCCTGTCATGCAAGATTTAAAAAAAAAGAGCAATTTATTTTGTTTTTTTTTATTTAGTGAATTTAGTCAAAAAATTCCAGTTGTTTTTATCTTAGAAAAAATTTACATCCTTGAAGCTGCAATAATTTTTATTTTCTTTTACCAAAAATTTTTTCCTCCAATTGCTCATTATTATCGTGTATTTTGTGAAATGAAAAATAACGTCTCGTTTAATTTAGAACTTATTAAAATGATTTCGAAGAGAATTAATTAGTAATAAAACTTCCTATCAAATTAATATATTTTGTTATATTTGATTTTATAATATTTCACAGTTTTTTTTTGCTTTTGTTTACGGTTCTTTTTTTAGTTTAAGTTTTCATCTTTATCTTCTTCATATTATTTTCATCTTTATCTTGTTTTTCATATAAATTCTCCTATTTGCAATTTTGTTTTATGAATTTTAAGTTTACACCTATTTGTATTTGAAAATTGTATTCATCTCATCTTAGTGCCATATATATCCTTTTTACCTGTCTCATTATATCTAATTCTTCTCCTTTTTGCAGAAGAAATGATAAACAAACAAACGGATATATTTTCTTGAAAAAAAAAGTAAACAAGTATTCAAATTTCAATAATTTGAAAAATTATCCATCCATTTTTACGATGAATTTCCTGAAAACAAAAGCAATCAATTATCATAACATCCAATTGAATTCAATCCTGAAATGGATAACGGATTTATTCCATTTATATAGGATAATAACAATTTCGGAAAACCACAGAAAAAAACTCCTTTCATATATCTCAAATAATCTTTTCTTTTCAATCAAACAGATGCCTTCATCATACCTCATGGCCTGTTTCATTTCTTCATTTTTGGAAAATTTTTTTTTAAAAAAAATTGAATAAATAAAATTATTAAAAAGAAGATTGTTGTTATTACATTAACATATGTCATTAGTCAATCGATCGATCAGTTCAATCGAATTTGATTCCTAATATACATACAAACACTATCTCAAAGAACACACACACACGCTGGATACGTTTATCTCTATGCGTACAAGGCTATGTTACATACAGCTATATAAATGTGTGGTACGTGGTCGTATATCTCTAACGGCGTGTATGCATCTCTGAATGTATGAAGTTAGGGATGTGTTTTTACCACGTAACATATAACAATAACAATTTCATAGCAGTTTTCATAACAATATAATTTATTAACAATGCAAGTAATAACTAAAATTGGTCTAACGGGCTTCGTTGAGTTCAAACTAAATCCTCAATTTTTCAGTCATTCCCAAAATTTAATCAGTTCTAAAAATTTCAAGTAAAAAAAAAGAAACCCCAATAATATCTGTTGATGGGCTCGAAGTTGAATTGCGATAGGGAACTTCTCAACTGTTCTGATTCGTTGTGTGTGGGTTTATTATTGCTATATTTTTTGGTATTATTATTAAACTACATTATTAAAATTAGTAAAGCATCATTATTTAAATTAGTAAAAAAGTATATTATTAAATTTGCTAAAAATTGAAATTAGTATATTTAGAAGTTGAAATATCGAAAATGAAAAATTTACTTCCTCAATATATTTGCTAAAGTTCATTATGATATTGATTTTGTGTGTGTTTTTTTTATTTCACTTATGGGTCACTGCTATCGAATGTATCAAATTTATAGATTAGGACAAAAGAAGAAGAAAATTGAATGGGACCGGATCAACTCGGTGCTGCGCATTTTCATACCGCTTCGAAACCGTTGAAGGAAATTGACATACGGCTTCCGGAAAATCTTGTTAAAGTAAGCGCTATTCACAATTATACTGTGAATTTTATGTAAATTGTAATTATATTCGGAAAAAAATCTATTCTTATTGTTATCTGATTAGTCAGGTAACATTCGCTTTCGAAATGAGAATGTTATATCCTGTTTCTGGAAAGGTAGAAAGTTAGGAGTAAACATTCTCATGTAAGGAAAAAAATGCTCCTCATTTATGTTCTAAACAGCAGTGCGAGGTAAAAAGTAATTTTTGGATGACTATTCATATACTTAAGATCATCTTAGAAATCTGTTCGTTTTCGGTTATTTTTCAAAAAACTTGCAATTTTAATGGGGAGAAATTGTAAGAAAAAATGAAATATTCATTCATATAACTAAATTCCTCTTACAGCTATAAGGTGATATATTAATGTTTTTTTTTGAGATAAGTTACAATTTAATTACCACTTCTGGTGGGTAAAAAGGAAACAAATTCCTAATGTCGGAAGAGCTGATACTACAGTAGCATTTCATCTTAAATCACACTGCTGTTATTATGACCATGTAAACTGACATCTGTTAATTTCCAAATAAATTTTTTGCTTCCATTCCTTCGTTTATCACTTCCATATTTTAGGGAGCTGTGAAATTGGATCCGCATTTAAAAAAGTATTTAGGTGATGATTTCCCTGCAGAAACCAATACAAATGTCACTTGGGCATACGTAACTTTTGACAAGCAGGCGAGTTTTTTCTTGGATTTTAAAGGAAGTACAGTACAACTTTTTGTTACTACCTATAGGCTTGCGATTGTCAACATGTACTATTTTCCTGGATTTTGCATATTTTTATATTAAATTTTGATGCAAAATTAGATTTAGTTTATGTGTTAGCAAATTTAAGTTTCTTTGAAAAATGGATTTTCTAATCCTTTACAGAATGAAGTTTTAACGGACTTAATTACACGTTTGAGTATTGAGTTGAAGTTGCCACAGTCGGAGAGAAATACATACGCTTTGAAATTTGAAGACCCTGGTAATGATGGTGTTTTTCTGACTAAGGAAAATCGTGGTTTGGTACCACAGGGATTCATTCTCATTTTAACAGCATCTCCGGTATTATTTATCTTATTTTTGTTGTTTTTTATGATAATTAAATTAAAGTCGCCATTTTTATTGTAAACCAATATATTTTCTAATCCAATATTTCAAATTATGCATATTCAGTCGTATTTTAGCTCTAACTTTGTTTTAAATCGTAAAATTGATAATTTTGCCGACTAATCATATTATTTTTTACAGGAAAATTACGCCCATAACATTTTGGGACGTTTACGTAATCCTTCAGGGGATCTGCAGGCAACACTTGCTGAATTGATTGGTTTATGCGGCGATATTTCGTTTGCAACACAATTTATGCGTATAGGTGGATATGATTATGTATTTGAAGTTATCGAAAAAGGCTTATGCGCAGAGTATGTGTTTAACTTCATTGTTCAAAATATTTCGCTGATTCACTGATTTTTTTCTGTCATTTTTTTTCAGAATATTTCGAAGTTTCTTTTAGTGAGCTTCTACAATTTCTTTAATTTTTGACGTTGTAATGTACTATTTATTAGAAATGATAAATTAGAAGTGTCAAGCCAGTAATTTTGTATTACAATAGGATGTGATGTATGTTCCAAAATAATGAAAAATTTTTGTAGTTCATGTAGATAAAATTGTGCATTTATCTGGAAATGAATGAAATCGTTCAAATTTAAGTAAACCTAGCCAAATAATTGAAGACTACTTCATGCAGTCGCCTTTAGTAGCGTCTCCTGTCAATCTCGATTACTGCAAGCATTGCTGATGTTAATGGATCATCCTGGTTTAATGTATTGGTCACAAGTTTCGGATGAATTTGTTTCTAAAATAGCAGAAAATATTACGGGCAGAGCTAAACAAGAGGACAATACCTTACTGGTTTCATCACTGAATATTATCGACCTTATTTTGAACTCTAAAAAGTATGAAATTTTTACAGTACATATTTACGTGTTTAGCGAACTTTGTTCGTTGGTGCACATGTGCTTTCTGATTTTTGCAAATGATCTTTTTGGTCAACAAACCACTGTAGTGGTTGTGATGGCTATTTGCTCTATTCGATATATCTCGGCTATCCATAGTAGACTTTTGCTGTGCCAACTGATTGTTTCTTTTAAATTTGCTAAATTATAATACTTATAAATGTTGCATCCAGTTTATCATTCCTTGATTTCATGTACATGGAATGTATTTTTGGAAATTTTCTGTGAGAACACTTTATGCTTTTGGTAGTGCTAATGATTTCGAATTTCAGTGAGGAGAAAACGAATCTCGTATTACGAGAAGTACCATTTGAATCTCTTATACGTCATCTTGAGAAATCAGACGAACGAGTTATCTTGAATGTTTTGATGTTAATGAATTCTTTATATAGCAAGGCGAGAGATCATGTGAAAAATGATATCATAGAGGTAAGGGTAAAGATCTTTCTATAAAAATATCGTGTAAATTTTGATTTTATACTTGTAATATCTTTAAAAATAATGTTAGTACTAGAATTTGTTCCAGTAGCTGCTAGTAGTCTTTGAAGATACACATGGGTTGGTTATTTATTCTTTAAATGTGATTTAGATTCATAGAGTTAAGTCTTTAATCCTGCTCGAAACTTGCAGTTAACATTAGTAATTTAGTTCTGTCTTTTATTTTTTATCTCTCTGCTTTTGTATGGTTTATTGTTTGTGTCTTTTATTGAGAATTACCCCACTAACCCTTAGGTTTTGTAATAAAACTCATGGTCTCCATATAAAAACATTTTGTGAAAAGATATCACATTTATTCACTCATCTCGTTCACTGAATCATTTGAAAGAATCTCCATAAATAGTACCGTTTCAACTCATATTTTTGGGTAATGTTAAGTTTTAAGCATCTTCATGTAACACCTTTTCGTTGTGCGATTGAAAAATCGGTGCTAAGGAAAGGAAAGCAATTGGATGTTGGAATTGAACAGCAACTCGTTACAATACAACGAATTCAGCTGGAAAAACTGTCTCAAAAAGCCATGCGCATTCCTACAGAAGCAGAAATTGAACGAGTTTTTGTAGGTTGAAATTGAAAAAATCATACCAGAAAATTATTAAGAATTTATTTTAAGAGATGAAAAGACTATTCTTCAAATTTTTTATGAGTAAAAGATATTTTTTGGTTTTTTTCAAATTTCTATTTATAAATATTGGTCATGTGGAAGCGATTTTTATTATAACTCTACTCTTTTTAAATTTAAATTGGCTCTACAGAATTTGAAGAAAATCTGACAAAACTTGTGTTTCGTAGTTGTAAAATTTTCAGCAACTCAAAGTTTTTAACGGTGAAGGCAGTAAAGCAATGCTCGCATCAGAGGAAAAGCGTACAGAATTTCTAAATTTCACAGAAGCGGTCATACAAACTCCACCAGGAACGTTAGCATTGGAAACGATTCTTTTATTTGTTACTCATTACACCGACTCCATTGCAAAAGTAAGTTAATAATCTCTTCAAACAAAGTTCATTGTGGCATAAACCGTCTTTCCAGAAGCAACTTTTATTTTTTTTGAGTGTGGTTTTAGTTATAAGACGATCTAATTGATACCTAACGTGTTACATATCATTACCAGATATCCATGGAAAATTCAATGAGGTCTGATGGCAGTATATGGTCTTTTTTGCCAGTATCAGTTCATTTGGTACAAATGCTTACTGATATTCTTCATGTTGTTAATGAACCTGGTAATATTTTGCAAATCGTTTTTATGGTGCTTGAATTATTGGTATATAAGTAATCGATAACTAAGGTATTTATAGAAGAAGGTGATCGACTGATGGTTTTATTGTTCAAAAGTGACCGACCCTTTTTGGATCTTTTTGCGGTGCTTGTGAAACTTTTTCATCGTACATGGCGTGAAATGCATGCAAGCGAGGAAGACATTAAAAAGGTAGACAGAAATTTTAAATAATTTTAGCAGTTTTTGTAGTATTAGAACTTTCTTGAACGAAAACGTTGAATACGCGCTAGTTTTTTGTCGATGATTGAAATACGCGAGAAATACAGGAAAGAAATTTATTTATTATAGGTTTTGGCAGTTGTTCGGAAGCAAATAGATGTTTGCTTGCTAGAGAAACCAGATACGATCGAAAGGTTGGAAGAATTGCTGGCAGCTCATTCATATTCACACATGAAAAAAATTTGGGAAAAAGAAAGGAGTGCTAAAGAAGCAGAAGAATTACAAAGTGATGCTGTCAAGTAAATTTTTAAAGCTTGAAACTGTTTTACTTTTTGGGTACTACTACATTCAAAAATAACCAGCTGAATTAATTTTCAGCAACATATCTAGAAGATTTCAATTTTTTTCAATAAATTCAGGTTCGACTGCTATGGATTTAGCGTAGAAATTCGGAAATGTTTCAAATATGGTGAAATCCATCGCTTTTCAGAGAGCTACGGGAGTATCTTCGACCAAATATTGTTGAACTGGTCTTGAAGAATCGTAAAAACGTATTAAAACATGGATATAAATTTGGGAAGCTAGCAAAAAGCAAACCGATGCAGAAAGGTTTTCTTTTCTTCGCCAGTTTATGCTGTAGCTTCCTATGCGGCAATGCTTTACTCGAGTTTTCAAGTGCAGATGGATTTGAAAATTGTGACATTTCAAAAAACAGAAATATAAAGGAATTTTTCAAGAAAATGGACATCATCAATTCAAAAAAAATCAATATAAAATAAATAGATAGTGGTGACATAAAATATTCCTCACTGCAATAATCATTAGTAAATAAGAAGAGTTCATAGGAATTAAGCAGAACAATCTATAAATTTGTTAAAGGACAAATACAAGAATTTGGGATTGACAGAATAATTTGTTGTACTAAATTGTTAATTTTTAACATTTGTAGCGTATGCTTTTTTTGTCTAAATCATTAGTTATGAATGAATATATATTATTTGTTATATCCTGGTATAGTGTTATATTTTTACATATGAAATTTGTCGAATTACCTGAGATCAGATTAAAGGAAAATATTTTTTAAAGAAAGACAAAAAGTTGGTTGTTAATAGATATTTGTTGAGGACAACAATTTTGGTTTTGGAAATTGGATGCCAATGAAAAGACATTGATTTGTACAGATTGCTCAAACACGGAATCATCATCATCAAATGTAAATTCTACAGGAAATATAAAAAGTGAGGTTAAGTATGAATTTGCTATCAGTTTTGCATGAAGTTTTATATCCAATTACTTGTACATCATCCTGTGTAATTAGATGACATTTATTTACAGTAGATGTTGCTGATATACAACGTGTCATAGGTGGAGGCGAAGGCGATTTTCCAATGAGTAGTACAAAGGGAAAGAAAAATTCAAATGTACGTGGTATAACGCTAGAAGTTGGTAATAAGCCTGACCTTTATCATTTGGTGACTTTCGATGAGCAAACGATAAATGCCTGGTGTGATGGTATCAATGCTCTGATTGGTAATTCGTTTATTGTTGCTTTTTGCATTCGACGTTTTTTATTTTATCAAAGTAATGTTACTTTTTGTTCAGATATAAACGTTGTGCCTTTGTTGACAGTGTGGCTTTGAGCGCTGAAGTTTGAATTTTCAATCAGCTTACCTTGAAAGTTTTATTTATAGGTGCCAATAAACTTTCGATTCAAGCTCAGCGGCAAGTGGATCGATTTTTAAATATTGAGTTGAAAATGCGATTGCTTGAATTGGATCATATTCCAAATTCAATCGAAATACCACCGCTACCAAAAAACTTTGATTGGATTCCAAAAAATATTTGTGACAGTAAAATTTCTATAACAAAAGTATAACCCGTAGAGTGAAAATTTATTTTAGACGACCAAGATATTTTACATAAGTGCCATAATATCTTATAGCTGCATTTTGAAATATATTTCCATACTGAAAACTTGTTTTATAACATCGGTTATGTAGCTTTTGATAATTAATTTGTAGTTTTAACTTACACGATACATATTCATATTGCTAATCTACATTAATTAAAACTTGCTCCTTTTATCATCAAGTATCCACTAATCTAAAATTGTGAGCGAATTATTTTTTTCTAAAAAAAATAATATTGGTCACACCACTGAATATATATATATATATATATATATATATATATATATATATATATATATATAGTTTTTTTTCTTTAGATTCCCAATTTCATCTGAAAATTTTCTTTTTCAATC
>JABVXW010000665.1:0-16378 GCA_013365375.1 Litomosoides brasiliensis | reverse complement strand
GCGTTGAAATATTGTTACGTTAAGTGAATGTAATTGCGTTGAAATGTTGTTACGTTAAGTGAATGTAATTGCGTTGAAATGTTGTTACGTTAAGTGAATGTGATTGCGTTGAAATATTGTTACGTTAAGTGAATGTAATTGCGTTGAAATGTTGTTACGTTAAGTGAATGTAATTGCGTTGAAATGTTGTTACGTTAAGTGAATGTAATTGCGTTGAAATGTTGTTACGTTAAGTGAATGATTAGAAATATTACATATCGCTAATTACATTAGTGAATGTAATACGTTGAAATATTGTTACGTTGAGTGAATGTGATGCGTTGAAACGTGATCATGCTATTATATGTTGATACGTTTAGAGAGAAAGTGAAATTTGATGATAACAACATATGTCATAACTATCTTCTAATCTTTCTTATCTTATCATTATTATCATTATTATTATCATAATATTAATTCAGTCGCTTTCTTTTCTTGTTTGTCTTTCTTCACTTCTTTAATTAAACTGTTAATTTTAATTAGCAAAATATTTATTATGTTAGCATTTATATATTTGTAAAAAATTACACATTAAATAAATAAAATGAAAAAAAAAGCACAAAGTAAAATAAATAAAAATAAAGCATTCTAATTTGCTTTATCTAATTATAGCATTAATTATAAAAATTTATTAAATATTTTGAAATTTTTGTTTATTTAATACTGTTATTAGTTTGGTGTTTATTTATTGAACGTTGAAAATATGATATTATAAAGAAATGTTTAATAATATTGTGGAAGAAAGGGCGTGAAAACTTTTTGTTTTTTTTTTACATTTCCATAAGTTGTTTTTTTTCTTTTTCAGAAAATCTTAAAAAGTTTTACAAATTTGAATTACACTTAGGACATATACAAAGGATATTTGAAAAAGGAAATTTTGCCTTTCAAATTAGAAAGAAAAAATTGAAATAGAAATTTGGCTTACAGAAATTAAAAAGATATAATTTCTTTCTTTTTTTTTCTTTAATATAATTTCAAAATTATTATAGGTAGTAATCAAATCAGTTATTTCTTGTTAAATGAATTGAGCAAATTATTGTTTGGAAATTGATTGTTTGATTGGATAAGAAAAAGCAAACATGTGAAATTTCATAAATTTAAATTAATTTTAAAACCATGAATTTATGCTTACGTCATAAATGTAATAGTATTGAAGTGTGTTTTTGTTTTATTTTTTCTTATTAAAAGTGAAAAATGTTTAATGCCTTTTTCAGCATAGTTTAATATAATTTCAAAATGAATTTGATATATAAGCCATTTCAGTTGCGTGAAATGATAAATTGAAATTAATTTTTTTTGGTAGTTTAATTAACAATTATGTGTGTATTTCAGTGAACGAAATAAATTTTGTGATTTCGAAAACGAATAATCACAGCAAATGGGAGAAGAGGATGGTGACAAGAAGTTTGTAATGCTTTTCATTCGTTTCCTTCGTTTTTTTCTTTTTTTTAAAAAAATAAAATTATTTTCTTTTTAAAAAATTTATTTAGAATAAAATTTTTCCCACTTTTTTTTAAATAAATTAGAATTTATTTTAGCAATTTTTTTGTAAATTTTGAGAAATACAAAAAATTGAGAAGTAAAATGAGAAATGTTGTAATTTTGTTACCGCTCGTTATCAATGCTCAATTGCATAATTAAATTTGATAACGAATAATTGATGGAAAAAATTCCATGGATTATTCTATTAAAGTTTAAATTTAAATTTAACTGTGACATTTCATTTGATTTACATTTATTTGGATGATAACAGATAGGTTTTGAGATTGATATGTAATTGAAATCAGAACTGATTAATTTGGTATATTAAAATATGAAATAATATTGACAAATTTACAATGCGTATACTTTTAGAAATAATAAATTTAAATTTTTTTTCAAAATTCATTACCAAAAAAAAGAGAATTAATGGAAATATTATATGTTCACTGTAACTATTATACTTTTTAATATAAAAATATTTTCTTACAATTGCATGATTTTTTTTTAATTTTATAAAAAAAAAATTATGTATTGATTTTAGTCACAACGTTGTAGAAAAACTAAATTTAAATAACAACAAAATAAAAATTTATTTAAAAGAATGCTTTTTTTTTATTTTTAAATTCTATTACTCATCAAATATTACTCAGTGATTTTCTTTTTTAAACATTTCGAATTTTCTTTTCTTGGCTATTTATTTTATTTATGTTTGTTGATTGGGTTTTTTTCTTTCCAGAAACTTCCATATCGAAGTAAATTAACGGAACGTATTGCACCCGGTCAAACATTAATCGTAAAAGGAAAAGCATTGGCTCATGCAAAAAAGTTTGTCAATTGCTAATTTAAATTATTTTAAAATATTTTTTTGAGTTGTGAGAAAAAAAATTCTTTGATAAATCATCATAGTATTATAGATTTTATGTTGGATTGCATCGTGATAGTCCAGAGCTTAATGGTGGCGATATTCCATTACATATTAGCATGTCATTTGCTAAACGAAAGGTTTGATGTTTTACATTAGAAAATGATAATTTATCAAATAATTAAAAAGTTAAATTAAATTTGTTAGCTTTTTCCAACAAATATTTTAAATGGCTTAAATGAAATATTGTAAAATTCGAACAAATTTTTGCTAATTACATCGTACAATTAAGTATTATAAAATATTTTAATAAATTAAATGAATTAAACAAGTTAAATGAATTTAATTTCAGATATCATTTAACACATTTACAAATAATAATTGGGGCAAAACGGAAAGGCAGAAGTTACCGTTTAAAAAAGGGAATGAATTTGATTTACGAATTCGAGCACACAATAGCAAATTTGTGATTTATTGTAATGGTGTAAGTTTATGCTAATTTTAATTTCAATTACTGATAAAACGCTATAATTCTTTTTATTTTACAGTATTAGCAGCACTATAATTCTACCGTATAACTGTGTAATTTGATTAATAATTTATGAATTTAATTTTGATAATTATTTAGAGGGAAGTGAAAATTTTTGATTATCGAGTACCATTACAATGGGTTACTTATGTATCAGTGGATGGCGATACTGTTATTGATCATGTACAGTGGGGTGGCAAGTATTATGTTAGTTTTTTTTTTTATTGTTTTTTTTTTTGAAATTATTTTTTTTAATTAATAATCTAATTAAAATTTACTGATGATTTTGATACTACTAGTATTTATTATTAACCAAATTAAATCTGTAAATTATATTCAAACAATTATCAGTTAACAATGGAATTTAAAAGTTTTCTGTTTTTTTTTTCATTCAAAAATTTTGTTATTTTAGCCGGTGCCGTATGAATCAGGTATTGTAAATGGTGGTTTATTACCTGGTAAATCGTTATATATTACCGGAATGCCTTACAAGCATAGCAAACGATTTAATATCAATTTATTGAAACAAAACGGCGACATCGTTCTCCATTTCCATCCACGACTTGATAAAAAAGTTTCTAAATGATTTTTTTTTTCTTTTTATTTTAAGGAGCACTAATATTATTAAATGAAATTTATGTATTACATTATTTTTA
Organism: Litomosoides brasiliensis; assembly: GCA_013365375.1. Taxonomy (NCBI): domain Eukaryota; kingdom Metazoa; phylum Nematoda; class Chromadorea; order Rhabditida; family Onchocercidae; genus Litomosoides; species Litomosoides brasiliensis. The sequence continues at coordinate 12,810 of JABVXW010000665.1, read as the reverse complement.
TCACAGTTATAATTAATGTAGAAATAAATGTAAAACTAAAATTAACCGGAGATATAGAAACAGGAACGGTTTAGGTATCAGTCGAGAATATGAGATGAATTAGGCATCAATAATGAATCTTTTAACTCATCAAGTTGCCTTAAGTGATTACTTAATTTTGCCAGTTTTGTTTTAAGTAATTTTGTTAATATAATTTTAAAATGCAAATTTTTTCAGATATTATTAATTTGTTGGAAAAAATTATTGATTAATTTAACTTTTAATTAGTTTGGGGAAAAAAGTTGAAATAATTTATGAAAAAAAAATAGGAAGAATTTTTCTAGCAAAAAAAAACTATTATTTTGGAAAATAATTTATTTACGTTTGTTTGTTTTTAGTTTTTATTCATAAATTATTATGTAGAAGGTATTCAACTAATCATTTATTATGAGTTAATTTTTAGTTGAATACTTTTACATTTTTTATAAAATTTAAAATGATAGACGAGCGAGTGAATTAAAACTTAGGTTGTCATACGTAATGCATTAATTGGCGGTGTTTGGGGTAAGGAGGAACGAAATGGTAAATCTCCGTTCAAGAAGGATAAAATGTTCGATATACAGTTGCAAAATGAAGATTGTGCTATTCAAGTAATTTTTATAATTTTGATAAAATTAATATTTGAGAGTAATAAATGAGATGTCAATAAGATGAAATTTGAAATTTATGATATAAATTTTGAGAAGACTTGAAAGTGATGAAAGAAGCTGTTGTAAAAGATGTGATAGAATTTTAGTTTAGAATATTTTAAAATTATTTAAAAAAATTTTTAAAAAACGAAAGATTTTTTTTGTTTTGTTTTGTAATAATTTTTTTTTGTAAAACTTTTTTTTTTTGTAAAAGCATATTTGCTATAATTTTTGATGATAATGAGGTTATATTGAATGTAAAACATAGATGTTCGTAAATGGTAAACAATTTGGGAAGTTTGCGCTTCGATCAGGTGCAGAGGATATAGTTGGCATTCAGATACAGGGTGATGTGGAAATCAGTGGAATTCAGATACAGTGATTTAATAATAAATTAAATTGTTGCTAAATTTGAATAATTTGAGTGCTGTTGTATAAATCATACCGTATACTACTCTTTTGTCGTACTGTACCACTTGTAAATGCTCTTTTGTCATACTGTACCACTTGTAAATGATTTTTTAAATTACGCAAATTCTTTCATTTTCTCTTTTTTTTCGATTATTAATTTTGTTTTGGAGCATAATTCTTTCAAATAGAGCTAATTATAATTTTTTTTTATTTTGTTTATTAAAATATCAGTAATTATTCAGTTAATGATGTATAATTGGTGAAAAATTTTGTAATATTTTGTTAATTGTAAAGCAAAATAATAAATGTGAAATGTAATTATTGATATTTTAATTAATCACTAATTTTAATCCTAAACAATAAACAATAAACAATCGACAATTTGTAATATTTGCCTTTTTTTTCTCAGGCAAAACAAAAACAATTAATTTTATTAGCGCAATTTAAATCGTAATATTATGCATTTAAATTTCATCATGAGTGAGTATGTTTTGAAAGTTTCGATATTTATCTTGAGGAATAGATGTTCTTCTTTTTGCGCAATTTTTTTTTAACACTAAAATTTATTTTTATATTTTAAAAAACAAAAGGCAAAAAATTCATAAATGAGATAAAATTTCCTAAATGATAATTGAATCAAATAATCTTTTTATAAATGAAAATTTTTTTTGCTTAATTTTTTTTGAATAAAAAATATCACAAATTACCTAATCTGTTTGAAAATGTTTTAGTAGAAAAGAAAAAATGGAAATGGTAAAAGAAAAAACAAACACTGTACAACATTTATTTTAGCAATGAAATATTTTATGCACACATACATATATATACATACAGAATATAATAATTAATTAGTAACATAATTAATTAATCAGTTATGAGTGTGATAAATGAGCAATAGGCAAAGCATATATAACATTGATTGATTGATGAATGATGATAACACGACGCGATACTGATAAATGCATCGAGTGAGATCATCGTTTAAATTATCAGTATCAATATCAGCTAACAGTTGGAGAAAGAAAAAATCATAATTGATTGCATAAACATTAAATTAAAGCCTTTATCTAATTTTTTTTTAAACAAAAAAATCGGGAAAATAATGTATTATCTTATAAGAAATGGCAAAGAAAAAAAACATGCTGTAGCAAAATGTATAGAATTAAATGAAATTTACAAAAATGAATTTAAGAGTGGAAATATTTTATTTTTTGTTTTAAATTCAAAAATTGAATGTTATAAATTAAAAAGACAATTTAATTTTTTTCGTATACATTGAGTTTTTTTTTTGAATATGTAGAATAACTAGAGACAATAAATTCATTTAAATTATACATTGCAAGTAATTCTCTTTTCTCATTTAATTAAGTAATAGTAAAATTTAAGTAAAAAATTTTTGAATGTTATTTTCAGTACGAACTTGTTATGCTTTCGTTTAATTGATTTCTGGTAAAAGGGTAGTAACATTAGATGATGAAATTAAAGCATAGATTTTATTCTGTCCTCCTTCATCTACCCAATTTTCCAAGCATTATTGAAGCATTTAATTATCTGAAAATATGAATTACAATTAATTGATGACAGTAATAGTGTAATCGTTTTAACAATTATTTAATAATAATGATAATGTAATTTTGAATGAAATTATTGAGAGAGAGGTCAAAGGTTGCAGGTGTTTTGCTAAAATTTGTTTCTTCAAAAATTTCATAATAAAAGTAAATTTATTAGCTAGAATTATGATTATAAGTGATAGAGTAATAATATTCTTTACTCGTACAGTATTTGGGCTATTTCCGATTACGATATTTTTTTCGCATATTTAAAATCCATGATTTGTTAGTACATTTGAAAATTAAATTATAAAAATGTGCAAATATAAAAAATACGAAAACAATTATGGGAACAATTATTAAAGCGAACAATACCTAACCATTTATAAAATGAAGGAATAAAATCCTCTTTGATATCATGTACTTGTCATCATTCGTACAAATTCTTCATAATTAATCTGCAAATTACATCAATAATTTATTAGGATTTACCTGGAAGGTTTTTTTTTAAAAAAAAAGTACACTAATCACTGAGTTAATAGTTACGATTAATTTTTTATGCAACATTTTTGTCGCATATGAAAATACGAAATAGATATATGCAAGTATTTTTTTTGACTAGACTTTATCATATTAAATTCATTTTTTTTCATGCCATGATCTTTTTAATTTCATAAAATTTGAAATTTTGTTTCAATACGATTTCATAATTTTGTGAATTCAATATTTTATAAAATTTAAATCTATTCGGTTTTAAAATTTGATAAAATATAATAGATAACAAGAACAAATTACCTGTCCATCACCATCAATATCAACTTCCGCAATCATTTCATCTACTTCTTCGTCGCTAAATTGCTCACCCATATGTGTCATGAAATATCTAAATTCTTCCGCGGTGATATAACCGTTACCGTCACGATCGAATACCCGAAACGCTTCACGTATCATTTCACTATCATTATCCTAGCAAAGGCATATCAAAGATTAGTTAAACATTTTTTTCTTGTTTTTCTTTTCTCCTAGGGTTTATTTTATTTCATTTCATATTTCTTGAAAAATTTTATAGCTCACTTTGTACAATTATTTGTTATTGAAAAGTGTGATTCATTTCTTTAAAAATAGACTAATTTTAGAAATGTTTTGAAACGAAAATTAAAATTGCTAAAAAAAATAGCAATTTTAATAAAGCAATTTGAACAGCACTAATTTTTATTTATAAAAAAATAAAATGTGAAATTAAAAAATAAACATTAAAGTATTGCAAAAATTAGTTTATATCATAACAAAAATCAGAGGTTTTACTTACTTCTTTGTTAATTTCATGCAGAAAGAGAAATTCAATGATGAAAAATTGCACAAAGTGAGTATTGCAAAGTAATTAACTATGATATTGCGGTTTATTCATGTTGACAGTTTGGTTTTAAATATGAATTTCTAGGAAATTATTGAAAACGATTGCTAAATATTCATTGCATTCATTGTTAAGCTATGTTGTTATATTAATTAACATTCGTTTAGGAATATACTCAATTCTGATATTAAGAAATATTTCAATTATTGATTAGATTTTAGTTAATTTTACGAATTTATTAGTTTTTATTTCCATTTACTTTTTTTTAAAAAATTATTAAATGTTATTTTAGATAAAGAAAATAGAATACTTTATTCATTCGTTTCATCATTTGACAAAATTCCGGGAATTCAATGCTACCGCTACCATCAAAATCCACCTCATTGATCATATCCAGTAATTCTTGCTCTGTTGGATTTTGACCTAACGTCCTCATTGCCACACCTAATTCTTTCGATGATATTGAGCCATTACCATCCTGAAATTTTATTATTCAATTTTATTACCATCAATTTAGAGCTGAATTTGAAATAATTATGAAAAAATTTTGAATCATTTTTTCTTGCTATTAATTAAAATAGTTGAATAATTAATTCATTTAGTTCCATGCAGGCAACGGTATTGATTGTTCACTTAATTTTTCACTCTTTTTTTTCTTACCTTTTTGATTTTCATTATTTACCAAAACGAATAGCTAAGAGAGAGAGGAAGAGGGAAAAAGAGAGAGAGAGAGAGAGGGTGAGGAAAAAAAAAGGAATGGAACTATCTCAAATATAAATATAGTTAATAATTTCATCAACAATTCCTATCACTTTGATTAAATTTTCCTAAATTTTCCTTCACACTTTATTTTTCAAACAACATTTGAGCAAACTAAATTTCAATTCATATTTTTCAATCATTCACATTTTCAACTTATTTTTATTTTTAGCCATTTTAGCGTTTAGAAGAAAAAAAAAGTAAGTGCAAAATAAAATATAATTCATATTCACGATGGCAATATTTACATAACAAATTTTTTCCATAAACTTTTAAGTTACATTTTAATTAATTAATTAACTTAAAGATTAATTGAATAATTTGTAGCCAATATAAATAATAAATTTACGATAAAGGTCGTTTCATTCTAAGAATAAACAACAACAACAGCAACAGATAACTATCTATATATTTAGAAAAAAGGCTAAAGACAAATTTCTAAGAAATAAGAATAACTTTTAAATTGTTTGTTATAGTAAACAAAATTTAAAAAAAAAAACACAACTATAGCACTTATTAATTTTACGACATATCAAAACAACAACAACAAAATATTAAAACTGTTATTATCTTATTCATACCTTATCAAATAACCTGAATGCTTCACGATATTCGATAGCTTCTTCTTCACTAACACCTTCCAATTGCTCATTATTATTCGTTTGTTGTTTCCAACGGCTAAACAATGACGTTTTCCGATTGCTCGCCATAGCTCTTTTCTCGTAGATAATAATTAATTAAATTTAAATCAAAATTTATATTTGAATATTCAATGATTGAAGAGTATTTTACTTCAGCGCAAATATCATCCAACTGTTGCAATATCTGAAATTAAACGAAAATTTCTTTTTTTCTTTTTTCACTTCCTAATTAATCAATATTCTTTCGCTTTATCGTATTTTCCTCTTTTACGTCGAATTTAACGAATGTTAAAAAAGAAGATGAAATAAAGTAAATGTAAAAATAATTTATTAATTAATGAATTTTTTTTCCTTTTGATATTGTTTATGAGAGGTGTGACGCTACGCCATTTTCAAATATCATCCATCCATGGTAAGACAAGACGCATTTCAAAATGTGAAATTTTAAAATATAATATTAAACAGCTTTTGCGATTGTTGCATTATTAATATATTCTAATAATTATGCTTAATAAGAATAAATTCTAAGAATGGATAGAGTGCTGTTATTGTGAAAATTGACAAAAAAAAACAAGAAAGTTTTATTTAGCACAAAATGCATTAAAGAATTGGATCATTTGGTTGTTTCGTTTAAATGAAAGTGGTAGACGCATATTACATCTTACTCACATCAACGTTTAAAATAAACTTTACAATAATTGATTTTAAAAAAAATTGAAAATGAATTAGTAATTTGTGGAAGAGAAAAGTGAAATACGTCATTTTAGCTATTTAATTGCTAATTTTTAAACGCTAAATAAAAGGTATAAATTAAATCATATTAAATGAACAATTTAAAAATATATGCTAATTATGTTGTGAAAAAAAAATTCAAAAAGATCAAATTAGGAAAGAAAGATTGGATGATAATTTTAACCATTTCGATCTGTTACCAAATGAATAGTGAAAATTTTTGTGGATATTTTTATATTATTAATTAATAAGAAAAATTTTTTAGTTTACAATAAAAACTTTAATTTTGCTATAAGTTATTGCTGCGCAAAGAAGCAAAAATAGAAATGAAATGAAATTTAAATTCACATTCTTAAAAATAATTTCAAATTTTTCATTTCCATTTATTTGCTTTTGCTTTCTTTTTTGAAAATAAGTTATGAAAATAAGTGAATGGAAAAGCAACTAAAAATGCTAAAATAAAAATAACAATTTTCTTACGAAATGATTTTTTTTTTAAAATACATTTCACTTTCTCCACCAATCATTTACTCTTTCGCAGCTATTGGTCATCATCATTAGCTACCGGAACCAATTAAGTATATTGGAAATTTTTTTCAAAAAAAAAAAATTTTTTTTAAAAGAAAAGAAAAATGAGGACGGGATAATACAACATGATATATTTCATGCAAATTATTACATTCCACATAATTGCTATATTTAGTTTTATTTTTAATCATGTAATTAAAATGAAAACAAGCTACAGCTAGTTTATAGCAGTAAATCAATTTTTTTTTCTTGTAAAATAAAATTTTTAAAATAAAATTTTTACTTATTGTAAAAATATTACCATCAAATTTTATGCATTATTAAATGGAAAAAAATTTTATACCAAAAAAAAAGATGTTTGCATATTTATTCATAAAAATTACAATAAAATTTTTTTGTGAATAAATTATAATAACTGTTTTTAGAGATATAAAGATGTGTAAGCATAGAAGAAGCTGTGATGTATGAATATAAATGAATTGAATATTATTGAACATATTTTGAAACAAGTAAATTTCAAAAAAAAAAAAAGAAAACAGGAAAGGAAAATCATTAAAGCACTTGTTCAAATAGATATGACAGAGAGAGGGAGAGAGGGAGAAAGAGAGAGAGAGAGAGAGGGAATATTGCTAGAAAAATGCTTATTAAAATTCCCCTGAGATTGTACAATTTCAGTCTTTCTGAAGCTTTTAAGACTTCAATTTTCTGCCATCAAAAAGGAAAATGAAAAAGATATGTTCGTTTTTTTTTTGAAAAAATAAATTAACGTCAATAGTTCATTTTAATATGCTAAGCTAATATAAATATGCTAAATGATAAATGATAATTTGATAATAAAAAAAAATTATTTTGCATTTAAAAAATTCTAAGAAACGGTGAATTTTTTAATGAATTTGAGAAGACTGAGAGAAATAGACAGAAAGAGAGAGAGAGAAAGAGAGAGAAGGGGGAGAGAATATTTGATTACATACAATAGATACGGTTTGATGAGCAAATTATTACATAAAATTTTTGCTTATTTTTTTCTTAAAATTAAAACGGAAAATTTATTAATTGTTAAATTAATAAATATAATAAATTAATGAAAGTTTATTGCATTTAAAATAAATATTTCGCATATTTTCACTGAATAATTATTAATGAAAAAAAGTTAATACAACGAAAAAGAGAAGCTCACATTTACTGCTAAACAACGCATTATGGATTTTTTAATTTTAATTAATGAAAGAGAAATTTGATCATTTGAGCAAAGAGCGTAAATTGTTGCTAAAATCTCAAGAGATTATTCGCTTTCATATAATTGATATTTTTGAATTAAAATTGCAATGTTACGAGAAGTTTAGTTTACCGTTGGATAGGTAGGATTTTCTGTTACGTTATCTTATTGATTGACTGATCAATCGGTTGATCAATCGATTGTTTGTATTTTTCGATAAGAGAAGATTAGAAAGAAAGAGATTGATGAAATATTTATTTAATTTTCATTTTTTTTTCTTTTCAGAACAGTGATTAAATGTAAAATATTAAGTTTATATTAGGAACATAAAAATGCAATAACAATTAAAACTTTCTTAACAAACTATTTAATCGTGAAAACTATCAATCATTCATTTTTAATTCCTTTCATTTCATAAATAATTTCTATTTTTTCAAATTCAATTAGCAACTATTAATTAGTAATTAATTAGGTATATTTCCTAGCTGAGCAGATGAAAAAGCGAAATAGAAAGAATTGGAATATGTTTAGTACATATAATCGATAAATTTGCTTTAGTTCAACAAATAAAAACAATTTAAAAAAGGATGATATTTCGGTTGTTTAAGCTTTCGTTTTAATAATTTAAATATAATTTTTAAATATTTTTATTTGCTTAATTTATAAAATAATATAAATTAAATAGTATATTTTCTTTCTTGCTCTTTCTGCCTGCCTCTCTTTTTTTATTTAAAAAAAAACATGCATTTCTAATTTTTGCTAAATTTCAAAATTAGAACGAATTTTTAGCAAGTGTATGTTTTTGCTTCTTGTTTGTTGAAGAATATTGTCAACAATTTGGCAAATTGATATTTTTCTGAGTGACAGCGAGAGAGAGAGAGAGAGAAGGAAAGAAAAAGAATGAAAAGGCAAGAGAAAAAAAAAAGATTCATCAATTTTTTGCATTTTTTTTCCCTCCTGCAAAAAGAATAAAATTTTATTTTTCATTTTTGCAAAAAAAAAAGAAAAAAGAAAATGAAAAAATTTTATTGCTTTGATAAAATTCCCATCAATGACGTCAATTATATGTGAATTAGAAGCAAAGAGAGCTGATATTACTGATAATGAATTATCTTTTCATCTCTCTTAGCATATTTGACCGATATTGCTGTTTGAAATTAACGATAAAAATTATCATTAAAAGTGAAAATGTATGGAAATGAGTGAAATACTAAATTATCAATGACTAAAGGAAAGGAATGGAAAGTGAGTGAGAGAGAGAGAGAGGGAGAGCGAAAGAAAAGAAGAAAGAAAGAATTCATGAAATTCTCAGAAAAAAAAATATCACGCACTCAAAGATATTTCCTAAAGGAAATAATTTATAGCACATATAACGGCTTCTTTTTTTTCCGGTTAAGATATAAAATTAAAATTTTTAAATTTGAAAAAATTTTTTTAAGAAAACAATTTTTTCAAATGAAAATTTTATTTAACGAAAAAGAATTGAAAAACATTTAGGTGGAAATCTTTTTTTTTCTCTCACAAATTAGACTGATTAGTATTAAATTCAAAATAGAAAAAAAAAAACCGTTATACTACTTTAATAATCTTTCCAAACGTATTTAGAAAAGAAGCGATAAATGAATTAAATTTAAATAATTAACAAAACGTTGCATATGAATAATTCAATTATAGCAATATGATCAATTAGCATTTTCTAATGAACGAAATACTAATGTACAAAAAAAAATAATTTAATTAGTAATTATTTGCAATTAGCAACTAATAATAATAGTATAAGCTGATTAAGGCTGAAGAGAGCAAAGAGTGATAGTTAGATAATAAGTTTTTTGGGCAAATTTATTTTTCAACTGATAACAGTAATACTGTAATTGAGTCTTATCATATCATATAAATTAGTACGGTTAATTCCAATCTTATCTATTAATATTTCAAAATTATCCTTACATTGTGTTATCTAAAAAAAGTTCACAGTTTAGCTAATATTTTTCTTTTTCAAAAAACTCTATGCAGTGATAATAATGATAATAATAGGAGAGGAAAATGATAAAAATAAGGAAATTCATTGGACGGAATAATTATTCAACCATTCCTTCCACATTGTTGAAACACCGGAAACAGTGATGATTTGATGTGAATAAGGTGTTTTGTTTTCGTTTAATAGCTTTTGGAGAGAGAGAGAGAGAGAGAGAGGGAGAGAGAGAGTGAGTGGGTGAGTGAGTGAGTGATATACTACTGATTACATCACTAATTCTTATCATAAGAATGTGGAGTGAGGGAGGAATGTTGAAATGGGGGAGTATAGAGAAGTGATGAAGGAGGAAAATCCATCAATTCGTTAATGTTCCAAAAAATAAAAAAATTTTTTGAAAACAGAGAGTAGTAGGAGGAGGAAGAGAGGTGGGATGATCTCTGGATGTATGTCGTATATCAATTTTAATTCTTATTTCACTCTTATCATTACTATCTTTCCTGATTTATTGCATAGTTGGGAAATGATTACGAATCAAATTACGAAATATATTTCATAATCAAATTTTAATTGAAGTGAAAATAATTCCTTTTCATCCATCCTTATTTCTTTTAATAATTAATTGTCTTTAAAAAATGTGAAAAAAAAAGACGGTGCAACATATAAATAATAGAAATGGAAAAAAAAGACACCGAATGTACAAAAAATTTAAAATAAGAAAAAAAAATAAATTATATTGATTTATTCTTAAATTTCTAAGCTGTTAAAATTACATATTAAAAAATTGAAGTAATTTTGATTTAAAAGAAAATTTAGCAATAAATAAAGAAAGAAGAAAAATGAAAGAAAAAAAAAACTTTGTATGATTTTTTCTTTTTTTCAATATAAAATTTTAAATTATAAAAAATTAAAAGTGAAAATAATTTTTTTCGTACAAAATTTAGTGCTAACCAATAAGACAGTAAATATGATGAAAGTGTTGGAAGAGATTTTGTTGTTGAAGAAATGAGAGAGGTAAAAGTAAAGTTTTAGGAGGGAGCAGTGCATGAGGATAAGAAGAAAAAAAAAAGATTGCATTTTGAAATTGTACGAAAAGATTAGCTTCAGATAGTTAGCTGATCGATAGTTTAAGAGATCAGAATTTATGTTTCGTCTTTTTTTCCACATTTTGAATTGAATTAAATAAAAAAGCGCTCCGTTCTTTCGTCTTTTTTATGATCGTAATTCTTTTAAGCCTTACTTACTTATCAATAAGACTTAGGGCATAAAAGATCAGGAAGAAATTAAAACAAAAAACAGAAAAAAATAGGCAATCGCTTAAATGATAAGTAATCGTTTGCTTTATTGATTAATTAATAATTTCATTTTAAATGTAAATTAATTTTGCAACTATTAGTATTATTAAATTTTTTATGTTTCAAAATTATTTTTTTTCGTGTATTACAGATTTACAGAAGATATTAGAATGTGAAATTATTGATGAAATTTAATTTACATGTGTGAAAGAGACAAAAATGTTTTCATTGCTATGATCATAACAATTGAAAATTTAAGATTGAAATATTTTCAAAGTAATGTATTTGATAATAGATCATTAATCTTATTAAATGAAATGAAATTGATTAGTTGCAGTAAAATTTAGTCAATAAAAGATCAAAATAAGTGCGACAAATTCACATCAATTAAATAGTTATTGATAAAAAAAACATACACGTGATAAGAAGTAAGCCTAATCATTCATTACCACTCTTTTCTTTCAAACATCAATTGTTATGTTTTATATAAAATTTAAAAATTAAAAAATTCACAAATTAGACAATACTTAATCATTCTCTTCCTTACCTTAAATTATAAAAATAAATAGCCAGTTCATACACTGATAGCAATTAACTGTTTGAAATAGTCATACATGATTAATTTATTCAGTGATAATCATTAATTAGTCATTAAACAACGATAATAATTATTTATCATAAATTAATTCATACATCTAATAAGTAGCAACAAAGCAATCTACTTGTATGAAAACCTTCAAAATGGCCTTTTATTTGTTGTTTTTTAATTTTGCTAACTTTTGAATTTTATTTTGTAAATTGTTTAAAAAAAAATTGAAAATCATTTTTTTACCAAATTAATTTCGCATTTTTTTTTAGCACACAAATGAAATGAAAAAGCAAACGGAAACTTCGGTGATCGCTGAACGATAAAATTTCGAAATGTTATGAAATTTGTTTCGTTTTCATTTTAAAGTGAGCAAAAACAAAACGAAACACACAACTGTCTTACGCTCATTTGCTTTTCCAAGCAGAACACTTTGTACTTGCCGACATTTTTTTAAAAAATTTCCACTTTTCATTATTTTATAGCAATTTAAAAAAAAAAGAAAGAATGTGTCACAGTGAAATATCAGTATCAGTTATAGTGAAATATAATTATCAGTTATAAAACTAAATTTGTACCTGTAAAATAGTAACATAATGTAATACAATTATCAGTAATGAAATTGATAACTACTCATTGATCCTGAAATAAAAGTATTTAATTTCAAATTTTTGCAAGAGAATATCTTTTTTTTCTATTGTTTTCTGTAAAATAAACAGTACAACAGCATTTTAAAGTGATCTCAGCCTTTCTTTCCTCATTCTTACATCACTAAAACTAAATTTTATAAAGTATTTTTAAATCTCTCTTATCAATTAATCACCAAATTAATTTAGGTTTAATGATAAGCTTACCACTTAAATCATATATTTCGACAGGATAGTTTTCGAAACAACAAAATTGCTTAGGCTAAAGCATAAAATTTTGTATCATATATGATTATTTTGTTATTTGATTTCAAGATTTTTATTGCTTATTATTATTGCGATTAATTATCACTATTATTATTATTATTATTATTATTATTATTATTATTATTATTATTATTATTATTATTATTATTATTATTATTATTATTATTATTATTATTATTATTAT
>JABVXW010000664.1:0-16409 GCA_013365375.1 Litomosoides brasiliensis | reverse complement strand
TTTTTTTCATAGAAGTAAGTATAAATAACGCTTGCTTCAACCACAAAGTTTTTTTTACTATAGTTTACAATAGTCTTTGATATATAAGCACATTTGATGCATTATATATATATAGTTTTTTTTCTTTAGATTCCCAATTTCATCTGAAAATTTTCTTTTTCAATCGTATTCTAACATCTTCATTAAAATGTATTCATATCAAGAATTTCTTATACTTTATTAAAATACATATCAAGTCATCACTCCAAGATTATTAATGTGTACAGTAATTCAAAGTATAGTAATTCATCGTTATGTTATATTTCATATTCATTTTTCGTTTTCGTTTCACAGCTCAGTACTTGAAATCAAATATGCTTCGAAATAAACATTTATTTTATTTATCATTCAATTTTGATTCGATTAAAGAAGAAGTATTTGTACTATTTGTGATACGATGATATGGATTGATTACTTAAAGTATTTACAATGTTGAAGTAAAAGGTTATTAATAAATAACTAGTGATTAATAGTATTACCATCCACGGTATACATTTATATATTTTCTTCATACTAACAGATTTTGTCACCGTAAGTAAATTTAATAACGTAATTTGAATAGAATTATTAATCGACAAAACATTATGAAATTTTGCTAATCAATTCATTTCAGTTTGTCTTTGGATTTAATGATTAAATTTGTATTAAATGATAGCATCAAACGATCGGTTTGATCGTTTGTCACTCATTGCACAACTGCTGCTCTTTATTTATTTTTTTTTCAATATTTTTATTTGAAAAATTCAAATCACAAACTTTTGAAAGAATATTTTTGTCAATTATTTACAAAATACTTTCAGTGAGAAGTTACGTGAAATCAATGGTGTCACGTTTTATCATAATAACAGCAATAGTAATAATAATAATAAAGATTAGTAATAATGATAATCATGACAATAATAGTAATAGAAGTGATAGTAATACATAAGCTTAACAAGCTGAAAGTAAAACAAACAAAAACAGAAAAGGAAAAAAGGAAAGCATAACAAAGCATTTTAAGAAGTGTACAAAGGATGAGAGGAAAAAGAAAAAACGAAAAGAATGAAAAAGGAAAAAAATTAAATGAAATATTTTACAAAAAGGTAGAAACAAAAAAATATACATCTTTTAGCTACTTAAAATCACATATGTTAAATTTAATTAAAATTCGATTGGACTGTGTATGTGTGTGCATGTGCGTTTTTCATCATTCCGCTTTATCTGAAAATTACGGTATATAAGGGAAAATTAAAAGATCAAAAAAAAAACACTTTCACCTCGTATTTGTGAATAGGCATGCAATAAAAGAAGAAATAAAACATCATACGTGTAGTCGACTGATTAAAACGTACAGTACCCATGTGTATACTGTAGGCTCGAATACTATTCTCTGTATACTATAACGGAATAAATAATCTCTCATAAATAATAATAATGATAATAATAATAATAATCATAATAATAATAATTAGTAATTAATAATTAATAATAATAATAATGATTAATAATTAATAATAATAATATTAATAATAATAATGAAAATATGTACTTTTTGAGTTTTTTTTTCACTTTTTGTCTAAAGAAATGTTTTAAAAAAAATTTCAATCTTTGCACAATCACACAATTCTGTGCAGATCAAAAGAGATTTAAAACTGCTCCATTTTTTCTACAATAACAATTACTAAAAGAAACAAAAAATATATAAGAAGTAATTTGAGAAAATATTTTACCAAAAAATTTTTATGTACATGACTATAACAAATAAATTTATTCGTCTATTATGAATTAATATGAAAACGTTTACAAAATGCGGAAAAATTTTTGCAAAAGTTTTCATCATCTAAAAAAAAATTAAAAATTTCAAGTTGTTTTATTCGTTATTTCCAATAATTTTTTAATTTCTTAATTTCAAACAAAAATGTAATGAGAAAAACAAAGAGTGAAAGGATAAGAAAATTTTAGTAAGGAAGGCTATTAATTACTATTATTAATGTTATTGCACTAATAAAACATGCAATTTCATTTGTAATTGATCGTTAATAAAACAATATTTAAATGGAAAAATTTCAATTAATCAATTTGAAATATATTATTTGCTGTGCTCTTTTATCTTCTTTATTTGTTTAATTTTTTTTTTCATCCTTTAACCGTTTCCGTATTATTTTTGTAAATAAAATAAATTTATCTTCTACGAATACACAAAAATATTTTGCTTTTAATTTTCACAATTTATATACATCACATTTAACTATAATTATGAAAAGAAAAAAAAATTCACAGTAACAATTATATTGTACTAGCAATGTACTGTATATCCATAGCTATTTAATAAACAATTTAATTTACTGCTAAAACGATGAATTATTTGTTTATTGCAGCAATTAATCGAAATGCAACACAGTAAGGTAAACACTTCTGAATAACTTCACTTATTTATATCAATAAAAAATAATTCATTTGAAATATTACAAACAATATATTTGATAGTGAAAATTTTTAATTATTACACATAATTATTGCGAGCTAAATTATCCTATGATTAGCAAAGTGGTCGTTGTTCTGGATACCTGGATAATGAATAAGCATTACTTGCTGTTGCAGTATGCGATGGAATTGCTGGTTGAGGTATTTGTGGTGCAGCTGGTTGATAACCATTCTTATCAAGAAGTTGCAAACGATTTGCTTTAAAAATATTGAAAAGAATTTGAACAAAACATCCTGCTGATGCTAATATACCAAGTAATGGATCAGCTAAAAGTTTTATTGCTGTTACAGTATTCCATCCGGTTACTGTAGGTGTTAGAAGATACTGTAGAGAACTAAGTAACAAAAATGCAGCAGCCATCGGATATAAACTACCAAGCAAACCAGCTGATGCAACAGAATGATCGGTAGCTGGAGCTGAACCTGAAAAATGATAATTGCAATTTAGAAAGTGAATTCTATCAAAATTAATCAATTTTTTCTCTTTTTAATTTTAAAACAGGTATTTTGATATTTTGAAAATAAATACTTCGTTACTAGATATTCTTTATTTTTAATTTTTTTTAACAAACATATAAAAAAAAGGAAGAAAAAACAATCTTATCCTTCCTTAATTAGTATAATAAAAAAAATGGTACAAATATGATAGAGGTAAGAAAAAGGAAATTATAAATATCAGAAGAGACAAATTTTAAAAATTTAAAATGCATACATACCAATTAGTGCTAAGCATCCAAAAAATAATGGTACTAATGAACATAGCAGAAGAATTAATTCACGTAGTGAAACGAATACCGCTTCAATAATACGATTTCCGCCACCAACCAAACAAATACCCGATAATGGATCAGCTCGAATACTTTGTGCCATAAGCGCCAAAATTACAGCACCCAATGGTATACCCCAAGCTAACATATGAGTTCGAAGTAGCAACGAATCCTTTAAATTTAATTTTCATTTTCTTACACTTCAACTTCTGTACAATATATACATATACTATTTAAACAATAAAAAAAACAAACAAATTCCATCACTTTTTATATTTATGATATTTAATGAAAGCGTAAGCTTTTATGGTGAAAAATTTCAATTTAACATATTTCAACGATTAGGTGTTTTTTTTCCTTTTGTTTTTAAAATCCATAAATAATCGCTACTTTCGATTCATCCACTTCCTTATCTTTTTTTTTCCTGCGCTCTAACTTAAAAGAACGCATCGTTTCATATCTCTGGAAAATCAAGAGAGAAAGAGAGAAAAAGAGAAAGAGAGGGAAAGAGCGAAGTGAAAGTGAAAAGATAAATTTTAATCGTTCAAATAAGCAAAATACAAGAGAAAAAGATAAAGAGAGTATATTAAATCAATCAAATTTTTAATTCGTTATGGAATTTTTCTTTAAAAGAGCAAATATAAAAGACTTTATAAAATGAAAAAAAAAACTTTTTTCTTTTCTAAAGCAAAATATAAGAGAGGAAAAATGAAAAAACCTTATTTGTTGTCTTTTCAATTAATCAGCATCTTCACTTTCAATTTTTTTTTGTTTTGAACTGATAAAATTGGAAATTGATAATTCGCAAAAAAATTTATCCCGTTAAAATCGGTAATTTTTGTTTTTTTTTAAGTAATATTTCAAAATTAGATTATGTGTCGCATTTTGTCAGTATGATAAAAATGATACGATAGAAAAAGGATCATTTTAATTTTATTGACTTAAATTGAAAGAAAGAGCAAAACAGTTTTACTAGATGGATCATTGATTTAATTTATTTTTTTTAGCAAAACATATAAGCAACGTAGCATAATGTTCGTTAACAGGTTTAACGAACATTATGCTACGTTGATTACCAATTTAAATAACGAATTAAAAATTTTCCAACAACAATTATGCATAAAAGAAATTGAGTACCGAATTTTGTTGATGCCTTTGGCTATACTTATTCCACGTACAACATAGTACAAACCACCATAATCGACCGGTTGTTCCAAGATAGTACAAAAGAATGGCAACAATTGTGCACGGAATATGTTGTACGCCATTAACAACAAAAATAAGCTTTGAATTATATTCGATACATGAAATCTGAAAATATTTTTTAATTAAAATTTATAGGAGAAGGAATTTACAGTGCTAAATGTTCAGTAGGTAACAACGTATAATTACAGTTCAATTGGAAATTTCATTAATTACAGTTTAATTGGAAATTTCAGAAATAAAATTCACTCAATTTATCATCATTATCTTTTATCAGTTAAATAATAACTGACCTATTTCTACACTTATTTATTCCTATCCTTTTCCTGGTCTCTCTTACTCTCTTAAATGTGAAAAAAATTTAATTATTTGAAAATTAAAAAAATATCTATACCTGATCACGGTAGAGGAGCGAAAAGAGATAAACAATAGCAGAGACGGAAAATGATACGGAACAGAAGAGGAGTGATAATTCCGGTAAACCAACTAAACAATGCTTCCGGGTGCAAAATGTAAGCAAACAAACGGATGTTAAAGCAGTGCAAAGTAATGACATAATAAATAAAGCTGTACTAGCCGCTTCACGATCATCCTATAATTTAATTAATTAATTAATTAATTAACTACTAATGAACAATTACAATTATTTGTTTTATAATGACTGTAATAATTTTACTTATTGTAATAAAAAGATTTGAAAATATTTCAAACCTTTGTATAACCGTTATTTGAATGACATAATGGGACACAATGTCCGGTTCGATTCATATAAATTGTACTTGGTTGTTGCACACAACGATTTGATGTGATCACATTCTTGCCGATAATTTCTGATTCCAATTCTTCGGCTATCGGTGGACCATCCTCTTCCGATGCTGGACCTTTCATACACATAGCATCATGATTGTTTTCTAAGAAAAAAAAGCAAAATTATCACAATTCAATAATTATCTTAAATTTAGCTATCACAATTTAATTATCACAAAATTTCATATATTTTAATTTTTCATTTTATATATTATGTTTGAGAATTATTTTAAATTAGATATCATTAGATTGTTATAATGTGAATATAAATTAACATTAGTTTAAAGGTTATCATCATGAATCATGAAGTTTACGTTTTTCGAGGAACTGTAATTACAGTAACCGTTTACAGTGTTATCAGTAGTATTACTTTTCATTTTCATTTGCATCACACTGCCGAAGAAATTTTTCTTTTTGTTTAATAAATAAATTTTATTTTGTAAAATTTAAAATTAAAAAATTGAACATTTATTTATTAACCGAGTGGAAATTTTGAACAATTCATCGAAACAGGCCATGGAAAACCAAATTCCTTCAATAATGGTTCACATTTCATTTGTACCCGTTCACAGAGCGGTCGACATGGTCCAATTGCAATTGGTACCTGAAATTTATAAATGATAGATGAAAAGTGTACCTGTTAGATTATAGATTGTTCTATGAATTAGTCTAAATTTCAATCTTTAACCGATTAAACTAACATTCTAAATTTGGCCAATTTTTTTTTCTGCTGTTGCTCTCTTTAATGTCAGTGCTGTAGGAGTGAAACAGAAGTACGATGAATCTATCAATCTTCAAAAATATGGTTCCTGTCGTTCGTCAAGGTCAAAAGGTCAGCGTCAAATGTTGTTTATATAAATCAAAAAATGATTTCTTCGGGCTTATTTAATGCAATGCAGTGTGTCACGATTTATAACCAATATGCGTTGAATTCTAAGTGATAGTAAATCTTCCTAATCAGAAATAAAAACAGTCAATTCTTAAGATGCTTATATATATCATATTCCATTAGTATCAAAACCAAATTGTTAGAAGGTCAAAGGTGAGAAGTAGTTTTAGCGCACGAAAGATGCATTAACATCAACTGGCATTTTTGCGTTATAATTAATACGACTAAATCATTATTCACAACTTGACCTTTAATATTAATTAGCATTTGAAAATAAATACGATTAAAACACTGTCCATTGTTTGACTTTTCTTTTTCAAATATTCTCAAAAAGTATGCTAATGAGATGGAAAACTAAAACTAATTCAAAAAAAAGGTCAAAGGTGAGCAAACGATCAACAACTGCAAAAAAGCTATAATTACTAATAATTTTAAATTATAAGCTAAACCTTATCGGTACACATTGGGAAGTAGATAGAGCAGAGAAAAAATTTCAGCCGTGATGAACATCGAATTTTAATTAACGGATCAAATGTGCTAAAACCGTTCGCTGCATCATTTTCACTTTCGTCACCAACCAAATTTGGAAATCTACAACATAATCATAATTAATTTAATAAATAATTAATTCCATTAAGATTTCACTCGTATTTTGTTAATTTATTTTAGTTATTTTTTTTCAGTTGTTTACAAATAAAATTTAATTATTACTAATTATTGTTTATTTATTATCATCATTATTATTATTACTACGAATTTATAATTTCATTTATTTATTCAATTAATAAGATAATATATTTATTGTACTTTATTAGTACTGTTCTCATACTATTATTATTATTATTATTTATTCAAACAATAATCGAGTATCTTTGCAATTATTTTGTTCCTTTCTCTCTTCATTCTTTTCTTGAAATTAAATAATTATTTCAAATTTTTAACAATTTCCATATTTATCAATCAAAATTTAACTATAAAATAAATTTGATGCGAAAATTACAAGTAATAATTCATTTTCCCTTCTATAACAGAGATAATATTTCTAACAGATTTTGGTCATTTTAGGGGGTTTGGTAAGGCAAATGTTAGAGGTCTCTTTCTGGTCGATCCACCGACAAGATGGATGATCGATTGTGACAATCGTTTGGGAGTAAAGTAGCCTTCGTTCCATCTTCTCCCACTCACTCTCCCTCATCTACTATAATTTATCAATAAATACAATACAGTAATACTTTCTAATGTTACTATATCATTATCATTATTGTCATTGTTGTTATCATTGATAATTATGCTAATATTAATTGTTTTCTTCCTTTGCAGTAATTTTTATCGCTATTGTTAGCATATTTTCATTATTCATTTAATGTTAATATTATCAGTACTGATAATTATTTGTTGATGGATATGTTACTGTATTACATTGTTGTTACTGTATTACATTGTTTATTACTGTATTCCATATTGTTTATTACTGTATCACATTTGATATTACAAAGTTGCTCTTTTTTTTAAATCAAAAATCTCTCTTATTTTCTTTGTTCATTAATCATATTCAGTTCGATATGCTTCATTTCATTGCTCAATTTCCACATTCTTTAGTTGGAGCGTTTCGTTTGCTTCATTTTCATCCAAAAAATTTATCAGTAAAAAAGAAGAAAAGGCAAGAGAAAAAAAGAAAAGAAAAGATAGAAGAGAAAGTATTTGAAAGGTTACAGGGTATGAAGTAGTAGGATATTTGGCTTAGGTTTGAAGAGATTCCATTCCACAATCATCAATTTCATCCAAAAGATTTAAGGTGCCGCTACTGCGACGTATGCATTTTGATTTATTATAGCATACAATAGGAAGAGAAGGGGAGAGAGAGAGAATAGAAAATTAAATGGATGTGAATAATTCACTTTCTTTTCTCCCCCTCTTATTACCAATTTTTAATTTTTTAATTTCGAAATTTATTTTCTAAAATTAGACCAATCTAAGAAAAGATATGCATTCATTCACTTTTTCCAGTTTAACAAATGCATATTTAATTTCATTAATTATTTCAAGCAATTGTCACACACATTCTGATATTTTACTATACCATTCTAACATTAGCCTAAATGAATGAGACAAGTTTAATACGATTGTTAATTTAGTTATTTATAAGATTTAATTAAATAATATTTATCATTTGGGAGTTAAGAAAGTATCCCTGATGTAAACCATAACGTGACGTAGAATGAATTCTAAATGATATATGGCCTAAGTTGCTCGTTTGATGACCACTACTTCCACTCCGATCGAACGGATATGACCACATACACACACATATCACTATGGTTCATCATCGATGCAACAAATCAGAATTTGAAATGGATATGTCAGCTTTGTCATTCCAAAGTGTCATGTTGCATAATTGTGTGTGTGTGTGTGTGTGTGTCTGTCTGTCTGTTTATGCTTAAATATAAATGTGAAATAATGGAAGGCTAATTTTTATGCTAAAAGAAACAAAAAGCATTTGATTGATAGCAACTTCATTTTCTTTTTTTTTTTTAAAAAAAAAAATGAAAGTGATCGTTTTGTTTGGTCAAACGATAAAAATCGAAACACTCATTAATATGACTGGGAAGGAAAGCGACCCGACCGACCCATTCATTTATTCCTTCATGTCTTGCGATATCTTTTAAAATAGCAATTCGTCATTCTCAAAAACTTAACTAACTTTCTTATCATTTTTTCTTCTCGCACTGAACATTTTAAGAATCATCAATTCTTTCGCGCTCCTAAAAATAAAACTTCCCCCTGATGTACCGTTCGATTTTGCAGTTTACTATTTCTGATAAATTCTTGAAGTTTTCTTTTTTTCGAGAGTTACTACTACTAAACAAAAAATAATTTTTGTTTTTATTTTGAGAAATATTAGGAGTAGTAAATTTTAGAAAAATTATTTACAATTTCGCTGAATAAGTTTATAAAAATTTCTATAAAATTTACTAACTTCTTTCTATTAATGAGAAACTATTAGCATAAAATGGAAATGAATTTTGAATTATTTAAATTATGATAATGGAGATGAATGGATAGATGAATGAATGAATGAATGAATAAGCAATTAGAGTGAGATTTATATCGGAGGAGATTTTAGAATTTTAAAAATGGATTAAACGACGGTATAATTTGCTAAATAAAAGTAAAAAAGCTAGCAAATAATCCGGAAAACGTGAAATGAAACAGTAGGAGGAAAGGAAATCAATTAGTGATGAATTGAATTCTTGAAAATATCTGATAAAACCGACTATGTTTGAATTTACTATCGAACACTAACGGATTAGCCAAATTCAAAACGCTCAATGAATGATACTTTGAAATTATGCATTTAGGCAATTGTGGAAATTGAAAAAAATTAAAGAAAATGAAAATGACATTATGTAGAAAATTTGAAGAAATATCATTACGATCCTTTTCTTTTTCATTTTCATTTCAAAAACAAATAAAAGAAGAGAGAGAAGGGAAAAAATGAGGGAAGATGACCTTTGAACCTTTAAGCGTAATATTTAGCTTTGTTTCATTCTTAGCTTTTGATTAAAATCATTTATCTAAAGAAGCGATCCGTTTTTCTCTTCCTCTTTTTTTTTTCTTCGCAGCGATTGTCATTTCAGTTGTTCTGATAATAATGATAAAACACAATGTACATTGTAGTGAAAATATGAAATGACATTACACTTCAAAAATAATTTAAAAAAAAATTCAATTTCAAGATTACATTTGCAAAAAAAAATTTTAATTGTTAGAGAAGTGCAAATTTAATTTGTGAATTTTTTTTCAATTAGTTAATGATAATGAAAAGTGAAAGAGCAATAATTTTGTCAATTTTTTTTCCTAAAAACAAAAAACGAAAAACAAAAGAAAAAAAAATAAAAAACAAAAAAAACAAAAATGTAATTTACTATTCGCGCTGCACTAATAACAAATTTCGATGAATTCCTCTTTTCTTTTCACTTTTTTTTTTCTTACTTTGCACGATCATTTCACTGACATATGTTTTCAGGTGTCCTCGGAAATTTTACGAAATTATCATTAATCAAAAGATAAGGAAGATTGTTTTGGAAAGGATTGATTGAAATGCAAAGAAGTGAAAGTAAACTGTGCAGAAGGAAAAAAAGAAGAGAAAAAAAATAAAGGCTAATGTGATAGATAGTTAGTGCAATAAAAAAGAAAGAATGAAAATTGACAAAATGTAAAAAAGTTTTTTTTCGATTAAAATTTTATTTTCTATATACATATATATGTACATTAATTCTAAAGGAATTATTTTGATTTGTTTTTTGCAAAAGAACAAGCAAAAAAAAGAGAAAGAGAAATGAGAAAAAGAAGCAAAGCGAAATTAAATGCAAAAAAATGAAAGTAAAAAATGAAAATAATTGATAAAAATTCGAAATTTCATGAAATAATCTCACAAATTACGTTTTTTTAATAAAAAAAAGCAAAAGAAAAATATTAAAAAAAAAAATCCTTTTTAATTCAGTTAATTTTAATTTTAAAGAAATTAAAATCTGCTTTCATTTTGCAATATTTCTTTTATAATATTTCCAAATTTGAAAAAAAAAATCTTTTTCACATTCCTTTTAAAGGCTCATTTAGATAGGCGCCTTATAATTGATGTAAATTTCGTTCATTTTAAAAATGAATAACGAAAGCTTTAAAATTTTAAATCTTAGCTCAGCGAAAAAAAGTTTTTATTTTTTTGAAAAAATTTTCTTTGTAAAATCAGGAAAAAAAAATATTGCTTCAGATGCGGTAAACATTTATCAATTTGTGGAAACAAGAAAAAACAAACAGAAACAGGAACCTTCCTATCTGCATCGCCAGTCCCTCCTTGCTCTCTCTCTCTCTCTTTCTCTTTCTATTTGATCTTTTTAAATGAATAATTTTAACAAAGCATGATTTAATAAATTACTGTTTAAAAGTTTGGTTGAAAAATATTTTTGAAGAATTTTTAAATTTAAAAAAAATTCAGATATTTTAAAATTTAAAAAAAAATTTTGGAATTTAAAAAAGTAAAAATGAAAGATATGATTGAATTGAAACCATATATTTTTTCCTTTTTTCTTCTTCTCTCTGTCTCTCTCTCTTCCTGTGTATCCCCTGTTTGATATATTGAAATATTTGAAAGGAAGAAAATAAAAAGAAGCTTCAATGTTCTTTTTTTTTCCAACCGAAAGTAAGCCAATTTATTCTTTCTAACGGAAAAATGTGAAGAAGGTAAAAGAGAAAAACAGTTAATTAATGAGGCCTAACCTTTAGAACAGGTTTTAGCCCAGTGATAAATGTGTTAAAAGAGAAAGGCTAACAGAGTAGTGAAATGAATAGATTTGTTAAAAATTTAATTGAAAAGATTTTTTTCCGTTAAAAATTTAATTTCTTGTTTGCACTTCATTTATAAATAAAAGATAAAACAATAAAACAGACTATTAAAATGTTTTTTGAAATATCGGATTTACAAAAAAAAAATAATTTTTTCATTCTTACTAATACTTTAAAAAAGTAAATAAATGAAACAATAAATATAAAATATAATATTTAAAAAATAAATTAATTAATCCGTCATCAAGGAAAACACGAAAATCATGAAGTTTAAAAAACAGAAAAAAGAACAAAAAACAAATGAGAAATTTAAAAAGAGCGAAAAAAAAATAAATTTCATCTTTTGTTATGTCTAATAATAATTTAAAATTGAATAAAAAACAATTATTGTTGATAGAATTTGTAAATTTTAAAACAAAATATTTATTATTTTAATTAAATGTTGCACAAAATGATTTTTTTTATAAAAAATTTTAAAAAAAAAACGAAATCAAATAATTCAGTTTATTTGAAAAATTTTTTTTCGGAGAAAAAAAAATCAATTACTTGTCATTTCTATTTCATTTATCATCTAAAACATTTTCTGTGTTATTCATTTTGAATACTAATAAGTTCCTCCCTTCCTTCCTTCATTTCTTTCTTTCTTTCTTTTTCCATTCAGTAATTTAATTCCAAAAATTTTTTCCATCCTCGGAACTATCATTCATCTTTTCCTTACTTCCTGTACAGAGAGAGAGAGACAGAAAAAGATAGCTATATTTATTAAAATTTTTAAATTACAATTAGTTATTTAAAGGAATGTGTGTATGTGTATGTGTATGTGTATGTGTGTGTGTGTGTGTGTGTGTGTGTGTGTGTGTGTGTGTGTGTGTGTGTGTGTGTGTGAGTGGGTGGGTGTGTGTATGTATGGATGTACATATCAGAACCCATAAAAATAGCGTAAATTAGATCTTTTTGATATAAAAATGATGTATAATCTACTCATAATAACCATATGGAACTCATTTATCCAAATTGGACAAAACAGCCTAACCAATAAATGTTATCCTTCAATTTCTCCTACATATACGTATTTATACGTAATTCAACAATTCCAGAAAGATATATATGTATTTAGAAATTTTAGTAAAATACAATATTATTTTATTATTTATTATTCAAAAAAAAATTTGTTCCAAATATTCAATCTATTTTAATTCTGTTTTTTTTTTTAAATTCTATCGATAAATATGTTTTAGTGTTAATGAATAGCTAAATTATTATTGAAGGAATACAAATGAGTAAACATATGATTTGCATTTGGAATGATAATGGAAAACTTTGGTGAAAGTAAGAATTTTAAAGAATTAGAAGATAAGTTTGCTAAAATGAATATGCTTCATATCATATCATATCACAGCATTAATGAATGCACCATATTTTACAATACAAAATTAAAAGTATCATATTCTACCGATGTGTACCGTAATACATGATACCGTACACATTCGCATTATATCTATTCCATGAGCTCCGTACATTAAATTTGCATATCATACTGCCTGATACTGTACATGTGTTCTTCCGTATAACTTATTATTGATTAGGAGATTTGATAATTTGTTTAATTGAGAATTTAGTATTCCATACAGTACTAAACTAGTATTCTATACAGTACTAAACCGTATTCTGTGCGATACCGTATTTTACATTATATCTATTCAATATTTTATGCATCACTGTTTAGAAAATTGTTGAAGATGCTAATGAAAGAAATTGATTGTTGAATTAGATTAGCAAAAGATAGTACAGATGGAGTAAAGCATTCAAGCGTAAGCACATCCGGTCTGCAGATGTTGTTTCCATGGCTTAAACGGTAATTCCGATTTGTTATCAAACAATTCAATTGTGTAGATATTTGTCTACCAATGTATCTATCACATACACACTATCAGTTTAAATTTCACAATTAATTTATTTTAAAATATTTAAAGATCAGAAATATATTCTGTCTATGATAAATATTCAACCAGATGCTATTATACTTGTCAAATAGCAGGAAGCGCTAAAAATCTATTATATTCGATAAGATGAAAAATGGAAAAAAGGAAGAAGCGGAAAAGTATTTGATTATGGAAAAATTACTTTTTAGTGGAATATTTTGAGAGAAAATTTATCCTCCTATTTTTTCGTTTGATATAAAAGTAAAAGTTTAGAAAAGGAGAAAAATAAAATCAAAAAATTAAAAATTTAAAAGGTACCGTACTTTTTTTTTAATAAGAAATACTTTATATAAGAAAAGAAGGATATATAACTTTCAAATGCACATCTCACATATAATTGCAGCGTTTTATAGAAGCAATTACGACGTTAAATTGGTGCAAATAATGTCATGGATGATATTTCATACTACCGTAACGTCCGGTTTTTTTTAAAGTCATTTATATGCAGTTGATTGAATATCATTTTAAAATCTAAATTTTAAATAAATATATAAAAGTAGTGTTTTGATATTTGCGGGTAAAGAATAGAGAATGGTTGTATTAGTAAATTAGTAACACATTAGCAATAATACTGTTATATTATTTACTTTTAGTAATCAATTAATTATATAAAAGAAAAAAAATGCATATATACTGTAATGCTTATTTTACCTAATTTTTTTAAAAAAAACTAATTAATTAAAAAAAAGAAAGAAAAAAATAAAATAGTAGACACTTAACCGAGTTTCATTGTACGGTAAATCTTTGCACTGTTCCACGGTAATCGGTTGACATTTTGGCGGTGATGATGGAAAACGGTGTGTTTTACAAATTCCAATTTTATGCATTATTATCAGCCAGTAGAGGAGGAAGGTAATTTGCATTCGGTTAAAGCAACCAAATATCGCTGCTATCAAATACTTCATTATTTCATTGAAAGGAAGTTGAAAATAAAACAAAATAAAATTACTCAAATTGTTGTTTGGTTGTTTTATTATAAATTAAATTCGTTTGTTTATTTGTTTGTTTGTTTGTACAAACAAACAAATAAACAAAATAAACAATGAAGAAGCAATTTAATGAATGAAAAATTATTCTTAGCAGCTAAAATAGTACAAATAATTCAGATAATAATGAGGCATACACATATGACGATGATGACGATAATGATGATGATGATGATGATGATGATGATGATGATAATGATATGATTGTTATTTGATTGTGATGTGATGATTTACACTAACTGGTACAACCTGTAAAACAAAAAAAGAAGAAAAAAAAATTCCTTTTTATTTCTTTGACAAATACGAAAGAATATATTTCACATATATTTTACAAAAAAAAAGAAAAAAAAATTCATGCAAAATGGAAAATTGCTCTTTTTTTTTGCAAAAATTGTTTAAATAGCAACGAATGTTTAGAAATAATAAATATTCATTTCAAATTTCTATTTGCATAACTTACGTGAATGATTAATTCATAACAATAAACATTGTTCATTTTATGTGTGAATTTTATTTTCACGGATAATAGGAATGTATCGATTTATTTATTAAAATATTTCGCAACACATTTCAACTGCATGAAAGTGCCATTATAAATTATTTTTAATTAATTAGCATATTGTGTGTATATTTACACAGTAACAAAACAACAATTATATACTATAATTAATTGAACTGAAATCTATAAGCGAAAAAAAATGTGTTTATCTGTTATATCAATTTCTATGAATATTATTATAACACGTATGATTTACATATTATAATTAACAATGCTGGGAATGTAGCTAAAATATTTCGCAATCAATTACGATCACGTTTTTAACATTTTTCAAAATTTTCTGCTAAAAAAAATTTACTACTTAAAAATTACGAAACATTGAATTATTGCAGAATAACAAAATTGCAGAATAAAATTATTTGAAAAAAAATATGTAAATATATAATCTTTATATAACATTAAATTATGAAATTGCAGAATAAAATTATTTGAAAAAAAATATGTAAATATATAATTTTTATATAAAAATACAAAATTTAAAAATCCATAATCGACAATCAATAATCATCATTTCTAATCAAGGTACTTGTAAAGACCATTTTCGTTATTAATTACAAATTCATTAATGAAAATACACAACCACATTTGCTTCATTCTTTTAATAAAATGAAATTTAAAAGATTTCAAAAAAATTTGAGAGCACTGAAATTAAAAACAAATTTTCATCCGCTCTTACCTCTGCCACTACTACTACTACTACTGCTACTACTAGTAATACTACAAAAAAAGGATATATTAAATAAAGGGATACAATACACTTGCCTGAATGGAAAAACAATTTCGTTTTAATTTTTCACACATAAAAGCATTCCCATATTTGTTAGCTTTCTTTCTAATTAGTTATAAGTACGAATTTAGCTGTTCGTTGTTTTTCTTTCGCTCTTTAATTATGTTATGCAAAATTTAGCTAACGAAATTAATTTGCTCATATTTTTTCCGCCAATAAAGATTAATGATTAATAATCATTATTTTATTGTTGATAATTAATATACACAGACACATACATAAGTGAAAAGAAAAACAAAGTTAACAAGTAAAGTATATTAATAATAATTACACGCAAAATATGATAAAGAAAAGAATTTATAATAGCGTTCGGGATAATATTTATTACATGAATATTCAATTATTACTGTAGTATTCGAGAAAAAAAGTAATTATTGAATTTGTACGAAATAATAGCAAAAGGAAGTGATACCAGTACTAATATTAATATTAGTAATTCCTTTGGACAACAATAATAATAATAGTAACAAGAGTAATAATAATAATAATAAATAATAAATAATAAATAATAAATAATAATAATAATAATAATAATAATAATAATAATAATAATAATAATAATAATAATAATAATAATAATAATA
>JABVXW010000067.1:136945-207123 GCA_013365375.1 Litomosoides brasiliensis | reverse complement strand
TATTATTATTATTATTATTATTATTATTGTTATTATTATTATTATTATTATTATTATTATTATTATTATTATTATTATTATTATTATTAATTATTATTATTATTACTATTATTATTATTATTATTGCTACTTTTACTATTACTATTGTTGCTATTACACTGGTCACTTCAGCAAATTTGCTGAAATTTATTTAATGTTTTTGATAGAAAATTAAAATTTTTCCTCTATTACTGTGCACAAAATAATGCATACATCTATATCATCCATTTTTTACTTCAAAAAAAGTAGATGATTATTTGTTGGGATTCGATGGATTCGATTTATCCTGTCATTCTAGCGACGAAAATGTAACGCTAATCAGTAATTTGAGGAGGAGGGGGGGGGGGAAGAATTTTAATGGTAACAATTCAATGATTTATCTTTCGTTTCATTCCTACTGATTACAAATGATAGGACTAAATTTCAAATTTTAAAAGAAGCATTCATTTGATCATTAAAAAACAAAAAAAGAGGATTGGGAATTTTAATAACAAAATTTGAATAATTATTGTTTGAATAATTTTAAAATGAAAAAGGGGAATTAATCAGTTTGTACGACAAATTAGCAGCTGCAGAAAAATGAAAATAGAAAAAAATAAAAAAACGAAAATTGAATGACTCTGGGTGCCTCTTCTTTTGTTCACATTTTATCTAATTTTTCATTCAAATATATTTATTATTAAAAATTTAACACTTGTCGATCGATAGCTTCAAATCTTTCCTGCACTTCCAAATCAAATAGACAAAAATTTGTAAAATTTATATATTAAGCTAAAATTAAAAAAAAGAAGTGCAGCAAACTTCAAATATCTCACCTAACTTTCCACTGCACTGCTATTATTTGATATTTCAGAACGCAGGAAATGGATGTAATTATTTGCTTAGGCAAATTGAAAAACAGTAATTTGTAAAAATTATACACACTATATATAGTTAAACTTTTTTATCAATTAAATTTGTAACTAAAATTTAAATAGAGTGATGTAAAGGATATAGAAATACAAATTACGAGATTAAAAGGAGCAAAGTGATTCATCGTTTTTTTTTCTTTGTTATTTAAAAGATAAAATTTGAACAACAAAGATGAAAGGAAAGGATGGGTGATGGAGGAGAGAGAAAAGAGAAGAGGCAGAGGGATCAATGATGGAGAAAAAAAAGGCGAAATGAAAAAAAAAATGGCCTGATATGGTATTTAATATTACATTTATCATTTTCGTCCTACTACTCTTCCTTATCTCTCTATTCGCCACATCACACGATTATGAGGCCATAAAGAGGTTGAAGAGGCGGTGGAAAAAAGAGCCTAGATTATTTGCTAGGCTTCATAAGAATGGATGTATTTGATGTCTTATGAGGCTATAATCATTTAAAACCTTTTCATTTCTTTCCTACTTTGTTGAAGCAATTTCTTTCATACTTTTATCTCAAATATTTCTTAAAAGCCTAATGAACTCTTTCATAATGAATTCATTAAATTCAAGGTCTTCTTCCATCTTTTTTTTTGTTAGAAAGTAATTAGCACAAATCTGTGGAAAAAACTTTAAGTAAATTTCTCATCGCATATTGTGGGCAGACATTCAGACTCTTTTTTTTGGTTTTTTAAATTCTTTTCACCGTTTACTTTAGAACTGATAAAATATTGTGAAGTTTAATCAGTTGAGAGAATCAGTGATTTAAATGGTGCAGGTGATCGAGAGGATTGAGGGGTTATGTGTTGTAATTATTGTTACTTCTAAGGATTCATCCTCAATTAAGTGGGTATAGATTGTTTTAAAATTCAATAATTTTTTTTTGTTAGAAAGATAGAGAGAGAAATAATTAATAACAGTAGTTGCTAGAAAAAATGAATGGGAATAAAAACCTTAAAAAATTGATGCGATAATTGTAGAAGAAAGAAATGGCAAGAGAATTAGCAGGTTATCCTTGTGGTTAGTCGTACCTAATAATTTGTTGTCAGTGAATAATATGGCACTTATTTGAAATATTTTATTAAATTATGCAGAATTTTGGAGTGTAAATTTCAGAAATCGGTCATATTCAGGTGAAGAGTAGATTTCAAAAATATGAATTATATTTTTATATTATATTTTTTTTATAAAAAAATAAGAATTATATTTTTATAAGTGCAGGATTATAGAGCACGCGAAGGTGTAACTGATTGTAATTTGTATTCGTTAACTAGAATTAATTAATTAATTTAAAGGTAAAAATACATTTATAATAATAATAATAATATGTGACTATAAATAGCTATGATTAAACGAAAACTTTTTTTTGTTTACAAATAGTTGAAAGTGCATGTTTATTGTTGTTAAATAGGGTAGCTTAATCCGATCGTAATTAATATCATAGCACTCGAAAATTTCCACTTCATGTCATATTTGATGAAAGATATTTAGGTAATGTAAGTTACACTTAAAAATAAATAAAGAAAAAAGGAAAGGGAAATCTATGCTATGCGTAATTGAAATTATTAATTACATTGTTAACAGAAATTTCTCGAAAACAAATATAATTTCACTTACTTATTTTGTTTGTTAGTTTTGTAAAAGTTAAATGTTTTCAGTAATGTTTCGATTAGCAATGAATAACAAACTTTTACGATTAAAATGGTTTATAATTTGACGAAGATGTTGATACCGTTGCTGTTATCGATGATAAGTTTTACAATATCATTGCTTGCATTGATATTGATCGCTAATGGATATAGCTTAAATCGTTCAATGATAGCATTTCTAAGTGTTGGTTTTGCCGGTTTAATCATTTCAATGATTGTTTGGACAATAAAACCTAAATTATTAATGACATGGCCAAAATGGTTGAAACGTTTGTTTGATGGAAGCCAACATTTCAATCAATGCAATAGCACGGAAATATTAGATCGTGATAAAGCTGAAATGATTATGAGAAATATTCTCGGTATTCCATATCTTATCCAGGTGATTACACGTTTATCACTTATAGTCAACAAACAGTATATAATGATAGTACACTATCGTATTAAATAAACACATTGGAACTATCTGAATTTCAAAATTTTAATTATTTATGAAAATCTAATATTTATAATTTCAGGCTATTCAATATAGCATGGAAACAACCTATTATACATCAATGCTGGCGCAAAAAAATAATGGTAGCATACCACCGATAACTTCTATCATACATACTGCTCCCAAATGCACTAGCGTTATCGATTCCGATCATGAAGATTGTTGCTGTTCCGGTTACTCATTCATTCCCAATTATTAATGCCAATTTTTTAGAAATCATTGATTAGCAATTATCGTCAACTGAATAATCGGAAAGGACAAATGAATATGCTAATTAGTTGTTACATCTACTTCAGTTCATGTTAGCTGTAATGTATAACTTCAATTTTCTGTAATTTTTTTTTGCCTTTTCGTCTCTACCTTTCTATCCGCTTATTTCTATTAATAAATTAGAAGAACTAAAATTAAAATCAAACTATAAAGGATGTTGAAATTTATTATTTTATATTATAAATAATATTTCTGTTTCATTTTCTTTCATATTTTTTGCGTAGGCATAAAAAATCTTGTTTTTAATTCCTTATCAGCAAATGAAATTTGATAGTTCTGGTAATATTAATTACAATTTCATAAATAACACATAATTCGCTTGAATTTCTAACAAATTTATTTTCTGAAATTAATGTGAAATAATTGAATTTAATTTAGAAGTTTATTTTTAAGGTCAAGAAGCAATATCACAAGTGCAGTCAGAAGTTGGTGTAGTTGAAACGATCGAAGAATGGATACCAACCGGATTATCATTCTGGAATAATACCCAATTAAGACTTTCGATAAAAAGTAATCCTGAAACTGGAATCAGTGTCAGGTTTTCATCTTTCTTTTCTTCAAATTTCAGTTGTACTTAATTACTTATCATTTATAGAACTAATTTAATCTCTTCAATATATTCGCACAAATTTGATAAATACGCAAAAAAATTTTTTTAATTTTAAGCAAATTTTTTTAATGTTTCCCGAAATTACAATCATAATTTAATTCTTCTAAAATTCTTATTTTACCATTTTAGGTATTTCCCTACAGTGAAATAATGCCACGGCCAAGCACTGATTCGGTTTTACAGTTAGCTGAAACACCGAAAGAAATTACGTAAGAAAAACAGCGAAGGAAATTTTCTACAATTATTAACTTAGAAATTTTTGAAATGGTATGTAATACTTGAACATCGTTTTCTCAGTTAAATTCACTATGCCTCTACCAAACTGCTACTTCTATTTACTAAATTGAAATATTTAAGTGCTCTATTAAATCTTGAAAAGATAAAATGAGGGAAAATAATTAAATTCAATAGATTGAATTAAATTCAATTCACAAATCATATTTTATACCAATCACACTTTTCGAGCTATTTCATTGGAAAGCATTTGAAAAGAGTAGTATTACTGAAAAGTAGCTCTCTTTACGATTGTGTGCTTAAAGTCATTTGGTTAATAAAAACAAAAATTTTAATGTTCAACGTGACATTAAAATTAACGTAAAAAAACGTAAATTAAATGTATACTTAGAAAAAATACTTCAACGTAAATGTATACTTAGAGTTTTGACAACTAGCAAATGGATGAAATATTGAAGAAGTTATACAGTCGTACAGTATGCCAGACACTGTGCAATACCGTAATATTCAAATAATTGCATATTTTTAGGTTTGAATTTTTTAAAAAAAAAGTGGAATTTTCTATTGCATTGTATGACAACGAGTAAATTTGATGAAGCTTTTTAATTTTCCTGGATTTGTGGATTTTTTTGTGGTTTATTATGAAGCTAATAAGTGTCAGTTCGATAATGTTTCAATGTTTATTGCTCGATAATGAAATATCGGATCTGAATGTGACCCTGTCCAGGCCAAGAACATCGCTCTTTTTATTAAATGTTCGACAAATTTTTTGTAGCTATCGGTGTAGATAATTACTTTGTTTTATTGACAATCATAATGGTGTAAGATAATTAATAAAATGAGCTCATTATTTCAAAAAAGAAAAAACTAGCTGAGCTATTATAAAATAAAGTAGGTCTGAAATCCTAAATTACACTGGGTTTCCTATTTTAACTCCTCTGGACAAGTAACACTGTTGTTTTTTTTGCAAAATAAATTGTCAAATTTGATAATTTAGTTTGTATCAATTCATATTTCACAATATTTGAATAATCCATTGTTTTAGAACATCATGAAATTTTAGAAAAGAAGGCATATAGAAGAAAGTGGTGATTACCACGTGGGACACGTTTACAGTGATTAGGTGAGAGAAAAACGTGGGAAGCTATAAAGTGAAAAAGGTTGATACTTTTCAACAAGTACTCGCTCTTCCTTTTTGATTCCTTTTTCTTCCGCGTATATTTATACTTACTTTTTTCTTTCTAAATTTTTAGAGTTATTCTTTAATGTTATCATTGTTAGCGGTAAGTGATAATGTTGTCCACTACAAGAAATGTATATTTTCATGTTTGGAATGAAGAAATATTTGTTAGTTAACGACGGTTATTATAATTCCATTTGATCTTATCAACACTTATCACTAAAAATGCATTTGTTGTGATAAAAAAACGATAAAAAAAATTCATTATAATATATAACAAAAGGAATATAATTTTTTTGATGAACGTTATCATGATTTTATTTGATATCACTCACTGAAATTACCGAAAGCTATTCACGCAGTTCGTTATCACAATCAAACGATATCTACTTATGATATTATTAGCCTTAACAAAAAAAGGTATTTTTTAATTGCTTAATCTATTTACGTTTAAATATTCCTCTAATTAATTAATGATTCACATTTGAATAACGATGAATGTAACGGTCTACAGTGATAGCTCATACTAATTAAATTGATAAATTTTTTTTACTGAGGTATCAGAAATGACAGATAACTGTCATTGATAGAACTGCTGCTGCTATCATACATCTATATTCCTTTATTGCTGTTTTGATAAGCATCATCTTATTGAAT
Organism: Litomosoides brasiliensis; assembly: GCA_013365375.1. NCBI lineage: Eukaryota > Metazoa > Nematoda > Chromadorea > Rhabditida > Onchocercidae > Litomosoides > Litomosoides brasiliensis. The sequence continues at coordinate 201,080 of JABVXW010000067.1, read as the reverse complement.
TTAATTTCACGAATTTCACTTAATTTGAATACTGAATATTTAGTTTGCAATTTGAAATTTGGTAATGTCACTGCTTTGATTTAACTTTCAGTAACCTTCCTTGTTGAAAACAATTATTTAAAAATATTGTATGTTTCATTTTTCTTTTACAGTAATTTCAGTGATATTAATTTAATATTTTCCTAAGGTTGTTTTCCCTCTTTTTACAGAGTTCACAGCTTTTTCTTTTCTTTTTTGTTATTTGCAAATAATGAAATACTGTAGGTACAAACAAAAAAGTCACACCGGTTTAAAACTATAAATATTAAAATTTCGTCAAATTTAACTTTAATTTAAATTCAAATATAAATTTGTAATTTGACCATTTTTAACATTGCTCACATTGTCATTCAGTAAAAAATTTTATTCTTAAATAGTAAATGCAAAATGGGAAAAAGCAAAGAATAAAGAGAAAGCAAAATGTTATTCGAAAATTTTTTTTTTATCAGAATTTTAGCAAATGGCAATGAATTAAAAAGATAGGGCAGTCGATATAAGGCAGAAAGTTGGGTGGCAGTATGAAAAGGAAAAAATGAATTAAATTTCACTGAAAATTTAACTCAACAATAGGAAATTAAATTATGAATAATTCACAATGAAGTTTATAAAATATGCGTAAAATAGGTTACTTATGATTTGTTTTTCAAACATTTTTGAAATTTATGCATTGATAAATATGCCGAATAGAAGAATGTAAAAGAAAAAGAATTTTGAGAAAATGAAAGAATTCATGGCTGGCAAGACTAATCAACTGATTAAATTAAATGACAAAGTAAATTACAAAGTGCTTTTAAAATAAAATAATTGAATTAAAAACAATGATAATAGCTGCTGCATAATCTACAATGAAATTTTAATTTTCACATTCTGATGGTAGCACACAACTCATCTCTTCCTGTGCATCACCACTACATTTGCAACCAGTTTCACCGAGGCAATTCCTGAAATGATTAGAGAAATCTTTTCGTATAAATCAAACAAAATTTAACTTCAGGATTCATTGAATTTTAAAAACTTAAAACTAAAATTTAATACTGTGAACTACTTTATTAACGTACAACGATTTGCAATATATAATAAGATATATGAAACATAAAAATAAAAATTTGATTACAGATGAGAAGGTAACCTATATCGACGTTTAACATGGTGATAACACGTTTTTTTGCATGATGACCATTGGTGCCATTCAGTCCAGTGACATCTAATTCCGATGAAGACACGGGGTGAGGCAACGCTACTGGATGATGTCAAATGATAACCGGGAGCACTTGGTAGAGATGCATAACCGGAAGCACTTGATGGAGCAATATAACCAGGAGAGCTTGACACAGCACTGTGGTCCAGTGTACTCGATATAAAAGCATATTTAGGAACTGCTGATATGGTACCATAACTGGACGTAACAGGTGCAGGATATTGAGCAGGAGCACTTGGTGGAGGAATGTAACCACCAGAAACAGCACCTGATGCGACAGCATAGTCTTGTGTGTCAGGCATCAAAACATAACCAGAAGGACTTATTGCTGGAGGGTAACTAGGTGTAACAGATGAAGGAACGTAACCAGATATATCAGATACAGGTGCAGCAGATGTAGGAACGCTAACGGGTAGAGAGTCACCAGATGCAGAAACATAGCCAGTTACATTAGGTGCAGGAACATAGCCAGTTGGACAGGTTCCATCTGAACTAGGCATAACAACAGTACCAGGTAAACCTGGTGTGTAAGGTCCAGTAGCGAGAACACATATTGATGGATAAGCAGTTGCGCAGCGTACCTGTTCACTACAAATCCTATCTTCACGTGAATTACCATAACAACGGCCAGTACAAGTTGAATCATCCCGCTCTGCAAAAATAAGCAAAAAGTGAATCAATCGATATACGGTATAAAATATACCGTTTTTTACATGAGAGGCATGCTGTTTGATTATATGATTGATAAGCATCGTTGAAATATTTCACAGCAACAGATACATACCATAGCCAAGTCTTAGGCATAACTTTGTTCGTGAGTTACGACCTGTACCACATCGATGACTACATGGTGTCCAACTTGTCCAAGCGGTCCATTCACAACATAGTCGCTCCAAGCACACTGCACTTTCCTGAAATTTCTAATTATGAAGCAAATAAATCAAAAACGAAAAAAAAACAAAAAGAGGAAGTATTTGCATATCTTGTAGCAATGATTACAAAACCAACTGTAAAATTTACCTATTGGTTTCCATCTCATATTAATTAACCCTTTTAATAAACAGACTTAATTATCACCGGAAATTCCTATGGACGTAAAATTTAATTTAGTTTTTAAACTAATCTGAGGCTATTGATTACAATTACATATTGTTTTCATATCTTAGATGCTCATTTTGTTTTTCTTAGCTGTGAAAAAACAAGTGCGTACAATCTGATTCAAAATGAAAGTATGGCAAATGTGGAGTGTTGATTAGTTAAAGTTCCCTCTAATCATTAATAATTGGATAAGTGATTTTGTGTAGAATGAATTTGCTATAAAACCTAAGAGCTAAGTCCAAATATCGCGATCTATTAATTAATACTCGAAGATAGTATTAACCTGACATATCTCCCCAACCTTTACCTAACTTCTTAAAGTATGCTAAATATAAAGTACTAGAAATTATTCAACGCATTAATATCAGTACTCCATGATATCTCTTACTTCAGTCATAACTTAAAAAGGAAATAAAATCAATTTCTTACCGAATTTTTGCCTTTACAATTATCTGATCCAGTCTCAGACGAGCATTCTCGATGTCGCACTCGTTTACCGATCCCACAGTCATGGTCACACTTTGACCATTCTGTCCATTTTGTCCACTGCGAACAACTTACACCAGTTTCGCAGTACTGTACATCCTACAACACAGTAATTTATCATATCTATTAGTTAGCATTAACAAACCTATCAGTACTTGTAATCGATCCGATCAAATTTTTTTCATCTTACTCTAAACTTCTACAAAATTCTTTTTCATCCCAACAAACTAGTAATTTTATCGCTTCTTAATATAAGCTAATTGTCGCATTTTTTCTTTTGTTCATGAAGGATGAAAATGATACTAATAATATTCATACAGAGAAATTGATGAATTGAAATAATACCACAAAACTTTTAAATTTCCTTAAGTATAATTAACACAGCATCAGAAAGGAAAACCTCAGCATTTCCAGGACAATTATCACCAAGACAGGTACGATATCGCTGTTGCTTTCCGCTACCACATGGTTCCGAGCATTTTGACCATTCTTCCCATGTTGACCACATCACACATCGACCAGCATGACATGGCATCACTTCCACTCGTTTTCCTATGCAACAATTTAATTTCATGAATTATTTAATAAATTTAAAAAGTTCAATTTAGCACAGCTAATAATATTCTTTCAATGCACAATTCATCAATGCAAAAGTTTACGATGAAAAAATTTCCGGAAGATTTGCCAATTTCCTGTGACATAAATAAACAAAATTACCGGGACAGAAAATTCCACTGCATAAACGCCTTCGTGTTGATATGCCGAAATTACACTTTGCCGAGCACGCTGACCATTCACTCCAGTCTTGCCACGTTGAACACTCTTGTTGCACACATACATTTTGCTCTGTGCTTTCACCTTTAAAAAAGCTTCCTTTTACTACTTCGATTACACTTAAATCTTTTACGAATTAAAGTACAATAATATGATAGGAGGAAATTTCGAGAGGAATAATAATTGAATAATTTATGTTAAAACAGATTTCACACGTATCATTTGATGTGCTTTACCTATTATATTGGAAATAATTTGGAATAATTACCGATACAATTCCGACCCAAGCAAACACGTTCCCTAATGATTGTTCCTTCACCGCATGATACCGAACAAGCTGACCATTCCTGCCACTCCGACCATTCTTCGCATTCATCTTGATAACATTGCCTTTCTTCGTGAGCTTCTCCTATAAGCTAAATTGTTTGAATCAATTTACTCAGTTTATTGTTAATCAATCATCCATACAAATCAATTAATTATGGTTAAGGCATGGTAGTGTGAATTTTAAGTAATTTAAATTGAAAAACTCAAAATACAGCACTACATACCGGTAACTTAAAAGTTAACAGTTTAAGTCATATCCTTTAATGGACATAAATTATTTTATTTATAATTTAATAAAATAATTTGATTGAAAGAATGGAATGCTTTGAAAATCTATTACGAATTCAGCCAGTATTGAAATTGTGCAACCACCAAAAAATGCACATTTTACCGAGTGATATATATTATAAAATTAATTTGCTTCCAAACCAATGCAATTATCGCCACTACAAATACGTGTACGCCTTTTAGTACCGACCCCGCACGTCACGGAACAATGTGACCAGGATTCCCACTGACCCCATCCTGGGCATGGTGCCATTTCACATTGCGTCATCTGCAAATGATAAATGAGAAGCATGTAATATCGTTATATCACGTATGGTACCATATTACAACTTGGAAGTTTTCATAGCGTAATATGACATCTTAAGTTAGTTTAAAATATTTAAAGGATTCTATTTTAGCGAAAAATATTGTGGTAATTTATAATTATTAGGAGTTATCATGATTTATTATTAGCTAAATATTAATTATGTCGATCAATATCGACCAAATGATAGAAATATGAGCATTTCTAAAATAAAGCATAATTAAAATTTCTAAACTCAGGAATAACAATAATAGAAGCATAAATTAATCTATTTAGATAAAATGAAATACATTGCACCTCATAATCGAGACCAGTACAGTAACCCACACCAAGATAACAGTAACGTGATCGTGCCCTTTCACCTATTCCACATGTTACTGAAAGTAATTGACAACATCATTTTTTATTTGTAGTCAAATTTTCTTTCCTCTTTTCTATAATAGAAAAAATTGATGATAATTTTTGCGTTGTTATTTAATAGGACAAAAAAGAACTCACCGCTACAACTACTCCATGAAGTCCAGTCAGCCCAACTTGCTATGCAAGGAGTAACTTCATGACATGTACGCCATTCAACATTTTCACCTGTGCACAGGTCTGTATTACAAATACGATATCGCTGTATCATACCAACTCCACATGTTGCAGAACAAAATGACCATTCTGACCAGCTTGACCACGCTGCAAATTTAGTAGCTTAGTTGCTCGTACATAGCTTATAGATTATCACAACTAAAGTGTAAAGTACCGCTTATTGCTCTTTGAGATGGCACTAGTGGCGCTTGAGGTTGTGGCCGACCATAAGCTGATGCTTCACCATCGACTGGTGCATAAGGCTGCGGTTGAGTATAAGCTGATGGTTGTGATAGTGCATGATTAGAAACTGGTAGTTGGTACGATGCTTCACCATAAAGTGGTCGTTGAGGTAGTGCTTGACCGTCGACTAATATCTGAAGTCGTGACTGACCAGAAATTGGTTGTTGAGGTGGTACTTGACCATAAAGTGATGATTGAGATTGCAGTTGACCATAAGGTGCTTGTTGAATTTTTGACTCAGTAGAAGTTAAACATGTTATTGGACATGCATCGCTTATTCCATATTGTTGTTGAATCTAAAAAGGAAGTCATTTAACTAATAAATATGTGCAACACTTTGAGCAGTATATTTCACGTCACGCCATAGTTCACTTAAATATCTTACTGAGAAACGGTAATAGAAGTGATGAAGCTTAATCAAAAACAGATTGACTGATAATTGAACCGATTGCTCTTACTGAAAGATCAGTGCAAAGAACACTTCCAGTGTTATCAATATTATCAAATTTTATACATAGAATTAGCGCTCAACTTAGATTTTATCATAGAATTGATGTTTCTTTGTTTGCATTGATCACATGCAATCTTTTTGAGAAAAGAATATTTGATAAGATATGACGTCATTGTCACGTATTCAAGTAGAAATTGAAAAGTTTCTTTTTTTTTTCATCAGACCTGCATTTTTTGTTTTCTCGTGATATTTGTTAACTTTTGACGGTGATAATCTTGCCAGTAGCAACACGATTGCGCCATTTGTTTACTATGTGCGCTCATTATTTTTTTATATTCATCACTGAAATGTGTCACTACGGTAATAAACGTACCATACTCTGATACAATAAATACAAAAGAATGATATTTATCTAAATTAAAACACAGAAAGGATGCTTACGAGGAAACATCAGGATGGTGATATGGATGTGGCGGATATGATATACTGATATCGAATGGGGCATAACCGGTAATTTTAAAACCGTAGTTTAATGTATCGTGGGAAGTGCTAGTGGGAAAGCATCGTTTACGCTGAATGTTACGACCATATTCACAGCGTTGTGATCGAACTTGTCGACCTAAAAAAGAAATGAAGTAAATTCCTTCATTTACTACATTTAGACAATTTTTAAGTTAATATTATATTTGCATAATTTATTAAAAATCGCATCTATTCATTCATTAACCGGAAGACTAAAATTAAAATAACTTATAAAAGAATATCAGTTGCGATAGTTTACCTGATCTCATCGAACATTCGGACCATGCTGACCAGGGACTGGTAACTTCAATTGGCCTATCATAACCAATATCTAGGTTTGAAATATATTTAAAATTCATATAATTATTTTAAAAATACATGATGAATCCTAACATCCTATGTGATATATTCAAATGATTGTTTGTAATTTCACGCATATCGAAATGTCCAGCATAATTTTATCTACTAAATTATAACGTGCGATTTAATTGATACCGCGTTTCTTCTTTGATACCGCATCGGTAGAGGTTGTGAAATTGGCAAAGAGTGGTGGAAACGGGTCAAATTGATGACAATCAGCAACTATTTCTAATGATCGTATCATATCTAATTCTTTCATCGGTTTCTCTGGCACTAAAGCAACCTTAAAAGCAATAAACTATTATGTATGATAGGAAATTCCAAATGATACGTACAGTAAGATACTTTACAATTGTTGTAATTTAATTTTGGTTCAAAGTACAGTAAGTATCATAGCCTTCAGCAGCCTTGTAAGTTCGTCTGATCAAAATGTCTTCAGTAAAGTGCTGTACAGAATACTATAAAAACATTAAATTTTAAAAATCAATCAACAATAAATGTTCATTTTCAATTCGTTGAAAAATTTTATGCCTCAACAGTTATTTAGCTGTCACAGCGAAGTACACTCACATCTTCATCAATGCTGTTTTTATTGAACAAATAACAGATATGGTCCTTGTCTCGTTCATGCAAATAATAAAACATCACTGAAAATTAACTCAGATTAATTTAATTACAAATTTAAATGCAATTAAAATACTGCTAAAACCTAAAGCAGTCAAAAAAATATGTATTTGTGAATTGCAAATTAAAATCATTCTGTAGTTTTTGATTTTAAGTACAAAAATTATTTTTTTTGCAATATATAATCAAAATTTGAAAATTATTCTTAAGAAAAGTAAGATTAATAAATTGAAAATTATCATTAAAATTACACATTCGAAAATGCTTTTTCCATCAATGCTAAGAGAAATTTCAAATTCTAATTAATTTCCCCAAAAGTTGAGCAATTGTTTTTCAACGCACCTGCAGCGCATTCCGGATAGAGGTCGATGCAATTCCGACGGCATTCGCTTGCTGAATAAAGCAAAAGTCGTGCAAACGGTTGAACACCCATAAAAGCTGTATTATTATGCATTCGAAGACAAAGTGATTCAATCTGAATAAAATAAGTAATGAAATGTTAAGTTAAACAAATAACCAGTTCCTTATTTCCGGTCAATTACAGGATCGGAACGAAGATCTGACATGAATAAATTAGTTGATAGTTTGTAGATATTTTCACAGACATGCAATCAATTTTGCACTTTAATTAATTTTAAAATTAAAAAAAAATGATCGAGAAAAATTTCAAATTAAATTAAGAAAAATTTTGTAAAAAAAAATTTTATGCTTAAAAGATTTAGGAGAATGAAATAATTTGTTGACACATTAATAAGTTGATAAAGTATCTGATAATAAAAAAAAGAAAAAATTTTAGAGAAAACTACATTACCACGGTCTTACAATATACCTAGGAAGTGAAAAAAAAACGATGAAACACTTTTTGTGACGTGTAAAACGTGTCCACACTTCTGTAGAATCAGAAAGCTATTCCGTGTAATCTTAACAAAATCCTGTGTAAGTTAACCATTTTTGTTTTACGTGTTTTTTTCGACGAGAAAATATTTCGTTTAGCTATGAAGAAGAAATCCATTCGCACACATCTTTCTCTTTCTCTGATTCTCTCTTCCTCTCTACCCCTTTTTCTATTAGCTCCCGTGTACGTATTACATGTTGATATAAGTAATCATTTAACTTGAAATTAAACTAATAGGTTTACTTCCGTGTCATTAAGCACCGAAGACGTGCTCTCCAAAACTGTTTTACCGTTTTTTGCCGCACTTGATATCTCATGTAAAGTTCCATTACCACTGTTTCCTGAATACCTCCGTGCTAATCCTGTAACGAAAAACACTGATCTCTTGTTGATGCAAAATTTTTTTTTTTCAAAATTAAAATTTGACAAATTAATAAAATTTTGCAATAATCATAGCTGCAGAAGAATCTTATTTAAATTTCATTTATATTTCAAAACATTAGTAGACAGGATATTACATTCTTAATCTTCCAGAATTACAAACAAAAAAATTTAATACTTTTTAGTTACATATGTTTATCGGTTTACCGTATCCTACATGCTTACCGTACTTTTCTGCCTAACAATTTAGAAGATTTAGTAAAGCGGAAATTTTTTTTTGCAAAAAAAGAAATGATGAATGATTGAAAAACACTTCTAATTGAGCGCTATCACATTAGTAAAAACAATCGTAAAACATTCTTCTCTTATTTTTTAAAATAATACATTATTAATCGGTCAGCTGTTTATTCGAAGAAAGAAATGAAAATAAAAAAATGACGAATTTACGGCTATTAGATTTTCTAACGATGTAAAATGAATTCAGAAATATTTCATTGATTTTGAATTCGTTCTTAAAAATTTATTCAGTAAAGAAATGCGGTTTGCGCCATTACAATACAATTAAAAGCAAAAAAAATGTACATAACTTTTTTTTGTTTTTAAGATCGAACGAGAAGAATATGATAAAATGAATTTTGAGATTTGATAATTCATAAAATTTAATTTTTGTATATCTTGAAAATCTCAGATTGAAATTTAAATAAAATTTTCAAAATAAAAATATAGCTTTTGAATCTTTTAATCACATCGGGAAAGCTTTAAAATTTCATAATTGCTAAAGGTCATACTTTTGTAAAGTTCTATTTTTGTTATTTATATAATTATAGTATTGCGATAGCTGCTGTTGCAACATTGGCAATGAAAGCTTCTTAAGGTAACAACAACTAATAGCTATTAATTCCTTGTTTAAATTTCTAAATTTTAAAAAACATAGTCTAAACTCTTAAAATAAACAGAAAATTAATCTCTTAATCGATGCATCCATCTTCTTGCCGCTAATTTCAACCAAATGTTTCAGCTTCTTTTTTTCATGAAATATTCAACAGTCAGTTGTTTCAAATTTAATGTATGATGAATAGGCATTGCAGCGCTTAAAACTAGCGACTTCTACGTGAAACAAAGCAATTAAAATCTTTTAGATGTTTTTCCGGAAATTACTTAAGATGTTTTTCTTTTCTCATAAGGCTCTTCAGGACTGCCTTATTTTTAGTTTTGAATTTTTCTTTGTTTCTTAATTTTATTTTTGATTTATTTAACATTATCACTTTTCCAGCTTCAGTTTTTTTTCTCATCTCCGCATGCATCTTAATTATGAATTAATTAATTCATATTTTCGAAATAATATATGACTGATTACTTTGCAACTATTACTTTAATATAACTATTACTTTAATATACTATTACTTTACTATGACCATTACTTTACTATTACATAATATATAACTATTACTATTACGCCACAAAAATAATTGCATCGTTTTTTTTATTCATAATTTTTCAAACTTTTAATTGGATGATGGACGATAAGTTTTGACTTAAATAAACCATCAACCATGGCTTCTACAGTTTATATATGTAATTATCTGGAATGCACTTATTCTACAATTCCTGTCTGATATTTAGTGAATGGATTTCATTATGAGGTAGGTGATTTGATTCCCAATCAAACCAAAGGACCGACCTTGTACTAAATATCATTTAGTATACTGTACTTACAGCTAACATAATTAACATGATTGCAACTACAGGGAGAATAATAACGGTAAAAGTTGGTAACAGTAATAACAGTACTTAATAGTGACAAGTTATAGTATGAGTGATAAAGATATAAACGATAGTAATTAACGAAACAGGAAGAGGAAGAGGTGATGGGAGGGGAATGGTTCAGTGAAATGATAATTTAAAACAACAAACCGTTAACGAAGGAACGAAGTGAAAAAAAGATGAAGGATGCCACCAGAATCCATAGAATCTTCTCCTGGCGTTTTACCATTCTTAGTAGCTTCTGAACGCTACGTTCACTACACTCGAAACTATCGTTTAAGCTCAGCTAATACCTTTCATCATCCTTAATCATAAGTAATCTTTTAAAGAAAACTTTTTCTTAATGAAAACTCCGCCTCTGTCTGCTCTTTTATCTTTTAACTTTTTTTTTCTTTTTTTTGTATTCAAACACATCTGCTGAATTACTTGCCAAATGAGAATTACTGATGACTAGAAATTTTAATAATAATGTAGAAATTTCATATTTTCGATTTGATTTCTTTTTCATCGTTTCAATTATTAACACTCCTGTTATTGTTAATTAAAACTGTCAATAATGCAAGATCAAAATCATCCGAATCTCAGATGTCATTTGCGGAAATGTCACTAACGTGCGATGCAATATTCAGCATAGTCAATAAAATGTATTTTTTACTTAAGAGATTGGCCTAATCTCCTTATCTGCATGTCTTATAACAATTATCCATCTATTTCTGTGCTGCTAAAGGTGGTTCTGTCAATCTGTCGAAATACTGCTCTCTTTAAAGCTGATCTTTTATTATTCACGATTGAAATCGATTACCTCATGTGATAATCAATTTCACAATTAAGCATTTTACTCATTTTGGCCACCGAAAATTGCCATCGTACGCAGCAGTCGAGATAGATCGTATTACAGAACTAGTTATGCTTCTGATTTCGATTGCCTAGTTTTAGCGCCGTAAATTCTATTTTAATAGCAGAAATTTACAAAGTAATTTCGTAAAGATCCTTCCATTTTCAATCTCTGAAAACTTCAAATCTACGAGAACGTTCCCATTTATCCTCACAGATTCATTAGTGGTGCGAAAACCGACTTAAAATCATCTGTATCGTACTAATGTCAAGTTCTTGAAATTGCGATTCAGTAAATGATATCACACAGCCCAAAGGAACCTTTTTTAAGGTCTTTTAGATTACTTCCGACATCATTAGGAACTATTTGAAAGATATTTGTGCAACTTTGTTACTGAAAACGAGACTAGTTAAAATGATGGTAAGATAAACGACTGTGAAATGTTCCCAATTCTGAAAGATTTTTTTCTTCAAATTTCAGCAACATTCTTTTTATAATTCCCATCGACAACCGTATTCTCAGTAACAAATTCCTAACAACTGTCGTTCTTTTTGCATGTGTTCAAACGACTAGCACTTGCCCGGTAGTTACCGAGAAAAAGAAAGAAAACCCCTCCGCACCAAGGTCTTTTCGTGATGCAACCAATAATAACTAAATTGCACGTTTATTTGAAATTTCCTGATATCTTATGCAATAGCAGCCACTCCACATAGTAAACACCATTTCTATTCACTCATGGACATTTCGACTGCAACTGCGAAGTATAATGATTCCAAAGTTGAAAATGTTGAACCGATACTGCTATCTTTCAGAAGCAAAAAAGACGGAAAGTAGCTCCGTCAACTTCACAAAAGTAATAAGGTTATAAAACATGCTTGCATGTTCAGAAATAGGTAGTCTTCTAAAAGAAAAAACACTGGAATGCGGTATTCTTGTTTTTTCTTTTAGCAGACCAGCTATTTCTGGACTGATATTGAAAATTATCACCAAATACGATTTTGACATAAATCAGCAGACTAGATATCACCTGGTTCACTTGTCCTTCGTTAGCTGTTCTAACGAATTTTTAATGATGCGTAATCCACGAGGCTGACCTTCCATTTAGCATGTTTACAGCAATGTGGAAGGTTGAGAAGACAAGGGAAGAAATGGAGACTGTATGTAAATCAACCATATATAGTGCAAAGAATGACAAGTTTTTACATAATTTCTATTTTCATTGGAAGTAAGCAATTTCAAAACCATACACTCTCAGTTTTTCTTTTTTCACACTACCATACGGCTCTTATAAAGAGATAAGAGGAAAAAGATTGCTGCATGTTCAAAACATACACCTATATACATTATATACATATATATAAATATATGTATATATATACATTTGTATAAACACCAGCAACAAAAAACATAATCGCACAAGCTTACCGAACTACGGTGTTATGTTGGTTTTGTTCGTGCCACACGGATCATAATTCATCGAAAATTAATGCCCTCGAAAAATTCTGAAACGAGAAAAACAAAGCAAAATTATTGTTCCATCAACTAACTCTGAATTAACAGTCATAAATTTCAAGGATAATGCATTAAGAATCATTATACAACAATTTTCAAGCGAAGGTCTGGATTGTGAGAAGTGTAATGAAATGAATACTTTGGCTCTAAGAAATCTCAGTTTTACGATTTAATTGTTTCTTCAGCAACATCTCTCCTTCTGAGAGCACTGCTCTCTAACTACTAAATGACTAACTATAACCATTCTAGGCTTACCAGAATGATTTTTTTACTACAGTTATTATCAAAGAATAATTGCCATTTACTTGAAAAAAAACAATTATTCGTAATCATTATTCCACTGTCACTTGTCCCACCCAATGAAGAGTGTCGAAAAAAAAAATAAAACTACGATAAAAATGAAAAATGCACCGCTCTTTAAAGGAAAGCATTTAATAGTGAATTGAAATCAACTGCTTACATAAGTTTATAACATGAATTTGAATATATTTCTCTGGAATGTCCTGCTTCAGTAGCAGTTCATACCAAAGCTAGAAAAACATAAAAAAGGACATACCACCAAAAAATATTTATAAACTGAAATTTACCGAATGAATGAAGAAGTTCTAATCCTTTCCTGAAATGATATTTGTAGAATGGGAAATATTAGTAACTACAACGCGGATGCCTTGAAAAAATGTATGTCTGTGGTTAACAATTAAAACGGCTTAAAATCAGGCCGCTAATAAAAATTTTTTACAAATATTGCTAGGTTGTTAATGAAGACATAAACTTTCTGAATATAAAATCAGATTCGTTTGTATTCATCAGAAGAATAAATGGTAGAATTTTTTTGAAATTACGAAAAAAATGAACGGAAATAAAAAGCTGTCTTACATTGTCTACATAAAAGCTACAAAAAAAACTTACTTCATAATATCCACTGCAACGTACACTTCTTATCTACATCGCATTCTTCATCATCGCTTACTTCACTGCATATTACTTACTATTCATTACCGGACAGTTGCTTTTTTTCAATTTAAGTTACTTGAGAATGAAAAAAGAAATCTTGATACCAAGCCCAACTCTATATTTCGGATTCAATTGAAACTTTAGAGCTTGTTCATATTTTGCTTAAAATATGCAGAAAGAAACCTCCTAACTGCTTCGGTATGACGTAAAGGCACTTGGGATACGTTAGACATTTCAAGTCCATCACTCTTCTTTTTAATCACTGAATAGTAGTAACGATGAGGAGATGAACACTGAAATTTAGTTAAAGTAATGGATTTTTGACAGGTTATATAACAAGCTCATTAGCCAAAAATTTAAGATTGTGAGCAAGTGATAAACTTTCAAATATCATGTAATCACTCTCTTTTTTCCAAATTAAATATAAGTGCGCTCATAAATCCCTCACATATGCCTTATATAAATCCATTACTTTTCTGCCATCTCTTGCCCTTACTTCCCCACTTCACATACTTGGGTAACGTCGTGGCTCAGAAAGAAGATTAGACATCTTTCAAGGAATGCATGTGAATTCAACCGATGGAATTAGCACATTAAACTGCATCCTCAACACAAAGTTTACGTCATCGCCAAATAACTCAAGGAGGAAACTTTTCATCTAAAGGAAAAAAAAGCATCTCGTGCCGAATTCTTCTCTAATCTATAGCGCACAGCTGCTAGATAAAAAATTTCAATAACATACGCTGGAGCCTTTTTTGCAAACTCCTCGATTGAAATCTTCACATGGTTTGCTACCAACAGCATGTTTAACATGCAAATATGGGCAATGTTCATCGGAACACGTAAGGCGCACAAAGTAATCACAAATCGGCATTTGATATGAGGAAAGACAATGAGTTTGTCCACAATGGCCGCGACATAAACCCGACAGTAATCTGAAATTAATACATAATGCGCAGCGAACCTTCCAGTTCTTTGAATCTTCCAGGTTTCATAAAAAATTATCATAGTGCCAGGAAATACACTTTATTTAATGGCAGAATAAACCTGACAAATCCCAAATATGATTCAAAGTAAAATTAAATCTTACTTGCTGCAAATCTTCGTCATTCTATGCGTAGAATCACCATCGTGGTCGAAGGAACAAAAGACACCAGCTACGCAATGACCATGTTCCGCAAACTCGAAACATTCATTAGATGCCTCCGTATACAACTTATCTTCAAAAACCCTTTCTCGTAATTGAAAATAATATTAAATTAAAAAATACTGAAAAGAATTACAATTAAATTTAGCTGTCCAAATAGAATATTATAGAATAAGACTTGCTAAGCATAACCAATTTATATTCCGTATTAAAACTGAATAATGTTACAAACGTTTATATTCACCTTTAATCCTACGAAGTCGACGATTTATCCTTTGCTTTTTAAACGGAACACTATGCATCGGTGCAGTCTGCTAAAACAGGCTTCCATGAATAATGCTAACACATAACTAAAAGAACCATTTCATCAATAAAAATCAATTGAAAGTAGAATACCAATTTATGGTCCTAATGCACAGTGGGTCTTTGCAATAGAAAAAACTTACAGGCATTTCATCCTCAACCTCTAAACCTTGATTTGTTTGTCGCCTCCTCCACGACATACCATTTTTTGACATTGTTCCGCTGGAAGGTAGACGATTTGTTGCTTTTACTGTCTTTAATGCTACAACTGCATTCGGATGAGCACAGTCTACGACGTTAGCTGAAGCAAGCAAACATCATAGGTGAATATTACTGCATTAATAAAAGTCATAAAATTGGAGCCCATATGACGCAATAATTTATAAACATACAAGAATCTTCATTATTAGCGATAGTGAGATTTGGAGAGAGAATCTTTTGTGTGGGATGAGCGACTTTACGCACAATTTTAGTAGCAGTACGAATAACAGCTGGAGGCTGGTCAGGTAATGAACGTTTTACAGACGTAAGCTTAAAGGACGAATCTGAACTATTGTAGTAAGATTCCTGAAAAGAACATGAGTTATTGGTTATAGTCGTTCAGATCCACTGCTTAAGGCAACGTTTCTGCAAATAACAAGCATAAGTCAAGAGACCACACTGTAAAAGCAACTAACAAATTAAATAAATGTCAAATAAACATTTGGTGAAACAAAAATTTTTCACTCAGTATCAGCAAACTTTTTTAGAGGGCACCTAAGAAAGCAAAGATCGGATCTTCGAAAAAAAAGGAACATAGTACCATTTCGAAGTACCATGCAAGGGGTGCTGGCATGATCTTACGCATTTTTTGCATTAACATCTTCAAAAACTAGGTACCTTTTCAGGCTGAGATTCGTTATAATCGCTACTATCATAATTCATATCATCAGTTCGAATTTTCAACGGGAATGTGCGCCCCTCTGAGGATTGGGGACGACCACAGTTTTCCGGCAATTTAAATATTTTTCCCCTGAATTGTGATCGCATGGTTAGGCTGCTTTCATTTGGAACTGCTTCCTCCTTTTCAAATCCTGAATTTTTCTAACGGTGACCAATCAGGTACAGTGAGCCAAAGACTTTAAACCTCAGACGAATCACTAATACAGATGTGTACTTTTTCTCCTTTCATCACTTGCTTTCTTTTAATAGCGTACAATACAAATTGAATAGCAAAAATGTGACCTACCGGCGGTAAACTTTGTTTTTCGTTCACTGAGATCAGCTGACTGAATGGTCTACAACAAAACAACACATTTTAACTTTCAGTGATCAAGTAAAACTAATTAGTAGAAATACTATTCGCTTTTATCTGCAGCCTTCAGTTGATAATCTATAATCAACATTAATATACCGTTCTTTGAAGCATCATTCAAGCGTTAAAAAATGACAGTCCAGAAAAGACTGAATTAAACTAGATTAATCGATTACCAACATCGTTATTTTCTTAATGAATGCAGAAAGCAAAGATCTATATTTATATATTTACAATTTACATATACACAACACATATGGTACGGCTAAATCATCCTCTTGTCCTCAAAAAGAAATCTAACCTGTTGATCATTCTGAAGGATACCTTTTTGACTATGCTGAGTATTAGTGTCTGTAAAATACAATTAATGATTTCGCAAAATTTTTTCAAGTTTTTCATAGTTAAAACATATATAAATAATTGCAAGAAGTACAAAGGTTAAAATAAAACCCTATTTTCATCTCCATTTCATTTTCATTGTATATATTTGATCAATTCAGGCTCAAAAGAAAAATCCCCTTAACAAACCTGTGTTAAAGTTAGTAATTTGCAATGTCACAGTAGTTCGCTTTATTGGCATACCAAGCTGAAAATATAATTCTAACAAATTTTCTAAACATAAACATAGACATAATTCCTGTAATTATATAGAATACGCAGTGCCACGCTAGGGCAGCACTAAACAGAGAGATGTTACAAAAACGACCTGAACGCAGAAGCAGATCAGCTTTGTTACAATATATATCCAGGAAGTTTACCTCAGGTGGCAGTGGTGGAGACTCAATTAAACGAACGTAGGTTTTCGGTTCAGAATGTGTTTGTGTTACATTAGAGGCATACAATGGTTCATGATATTGCACTGAAAATTAACAAAGAATTAAAGCAATGTATTTCAATGGAGTATTCGTATCTCAGTAGCAAATAAACACAAGAGAATGTTTGATCCGTAATTTCTAAAAGACGCAAACATGGTTAGGGAACAATAGTTGCAAGTGGTCAAGCAAACCAAATGAGTCAAAGAACATGGAGTGGTGAAATGACAAATATATTCTCATTATATGGTTGATTCAAGAAATATAGAAAAGTAAAAATCTGATGAGGTGCACTATAAAACAAACTGACTTTTGTTCATTTCAATAGTTAATGGCTTGTAAAATTGCTGTGTATTCTGCCAGTAGGAACCTGCAAAATTATCATCAAGTATAGGATGAAATAAAAAACTGATAACATGTAGTTCATGCATCATAAATAATGAGATGGATGAACTACATGTTAGCAATTTTTCACACCTTTGGGAATTTCTGAACCATCAACAGGCTGTATCATCGTGAAATATTTGAATATCCACTAGACAAGAATTTCCACTTTTTTTAACCTCGCCTTTTGATGTCCCCTGTTTTCCTGCAGAAATTTAAAACGTAGCTGACAGATCAAACATGAGTTTGGAGAAGTCAAGACAGATCGATCACATAATGGCGCGTGGAATTCTGACGAATCATATTAACAACACTATTTGTCCAAAATGAATTATGGATATGTAAATTGGAAAATACAGCTTTGAATAAAGTATAGTGAGTGAAATCACCTGTTATAAATGGGTTATTACTTGCTGTTAGTTGAAACGGTATAGGATGAGGTAAAATTGAAGATGCTGTTGATGGCTGAGGTGGTGGTGGTAGAGGTACGGGCAGAGGTGGCGGCAGTGGAGGTGGTAAGGATAGTGCATCGCATCCAACTTTAATCTATAATCCATTTAAGAGTAATAAGATTACTATCTATTGAGAGAACAAAACAAATAAGTTATACTCGGTAGTAGGAGATCATGAACAGACTGAGCCACGAAGAGACTTTTTCACAAAAATACAAAGATTATTCCGCCCGGGACCGCACCATATTTTCTAGGAATAGTCTAACGAAAACAATCAAAAGAAATCAGGTACAGATTCCAATAAAATTACGGTTATTTTAATTTTTTTGTTAACACAAAAAATCAATGAGGGATATACCTTCAAGGGTAATGTAGCCTGATGCTGCGTTAAATCCACCAATCCACTTCGTCCATGACGAAATCCATGCCGATATGACATACAATTTCAAGTACTATAATTAAAGATTTTCAATCACTTTTCAATTTAAACTTGAATATTAAAAAATAATCCTCCAATGGTGATAACAGAAGAAACGATATGTCTTCTGCCAGGTAATGAAAAATACCGATACTTTTACTTATAATTAAAACCGTGTAATTGCAGTGACAACCCCTTGCATAGATTCAAGCAACTTTACTTAAGAGGTAGCCAGACGTCAAATCGTCACCCAATAGCAGATCACACGTGATTCTTTTTGTTGGCCCCAGTCCAGGATTATTACGTTACCGACCACAGTCCAAATAGTAATCCAATGAGATGTGGTTTGGTCAGACCAGATGATAATTTTCTTCTATCAAATTTTATAAGGAGGAGGTTGTTGAGTTCTTGTTCTGTGTTTGCTGTTTGTCCTCTGTGTGACCTATTCTTTTTAATATTTTTTTTAATCTTTAGAGACAAACAGCCGCTCCTTCGTTAAAAACAAACATTGTCTCTTTCGCCCATAATATCACTCTGCTTTCCACATGATATTAACATCTCTCTGTTATCTTTTGCTTTTTGTTCCATATGTAACTGATGAACTTTTTAGTTTATGTTTATGAAAAATAATGGTTTCAAATTTGTCAACTTTTTAAATCTCTCATGCACATAACCATTCAATTTCGTTTGCATCCTTTTGACAATACAGTTTTCCTCTTCCACAATACTCTTGAAATTTCGTTTCGAATTCGTAAATTTCGCTCTTCCTAATCAATACTGTCTCATACATGTTGTAAATTCTTAATTGTTTATACTGTATTATTTACTTGTATATGTACATCGAATGTTTTAGATGGATGGAAGTAGCAATGCATGTTCCATAGGTGAAGGATGCAGTAAGTATGTGATACCAGGTGATCGATTATTTCCTATTAGCGAGCAGTTGAAAGCAGGTATTGGAACATACGAATTGTTCGGACATATTTATGCATCGTTAGCTGGTACTCTACATATGTATACAACTGTAGAGGTAAGTTTTAGTTTTAGGCAAACATAGAAATGATTTATTCGATATTTACACATCTTATTTCACGTAGTTTCGAGTTACCAAGATTCACGTAGTTTCGAGTTACCAAGAATTGTAGCTGTCGATGATAAAGACAAGAGCTCATATGAGCCTATGGGTACACTTATTCTTTATTCCGAAATGTGAAAGTGTTTTTTAAACTCACAGCTATTTGCTGTCCTTGAAAAATCTTAAAGATCATTTTGGCCTTTTGTTCTCTAAAATATATGCGAATATAAGGGAAAGATTTTCTCCAAAGAGAAATTTTCAATTTGGAAAAAGTTTCTCGTTTGGGAATTACTTTGGTTGTTTGTCCAAAAATCCCACTTCCTGTGGTATAGTTTGCAGCGTGACAAAGAAACGAAGATTGTGGAAGTACGGCGAGAATCGGAAAAAGAGAAGCGACATGTCATGCCGTATGTTGGGTGTATTGTAACTGCACAGGTTTATTTGCTTAGTTTTTGCTTGGTTACTGAGAAGGTCAGAAAGCTAAAACTGAAGTGAAAAAAACTAAAGGAGCCTAGAAGCAATTTGGAGTGTTTATTACAAGGCAGTGAATAACACTATAGTTAAATTGTGAAACGACTATTTATCTCAATATATTGCATTGAATATTCATTAAACATGTGAAGTGTTAGTTTTTGAATTGGATATGGACGGTGTTGGAGTGGTTATTAGGGAAGGAATAAAATTAATTACTATTGGAAAATCGTATCTTTAGGTACAAAACATTGGTCAGAGATTTGCCAAATGTGCGATACACTGTGTAGAATGTTCCGCTTTATCCCATGAATTTAATGGAATATTAAGGAAAGAAGATGTAATGCCCATCGAGAAAGAGAAAGTGAAATTTTTTTATCTAAGCTTAATTATTGAATTTTGCAAATGTTACTGACGAATACTTATATGCCTGTCTTTTAAGTTTTGGATGAATTTATGCATGTTGTGTTGTTTTCACGCTTTCGAAAAATTTCATATGATATGAAAAAGTTGTTGCATACAGACATGGATAGAACTGATTAAATGGAATGATTTAGCAGTTGTTATCTATGAGGAAACAAACTCTTAAGGGTACCTCATATGCTTCCTTTCTTCAGATAAAACTGGAGCAATGTGTACATCCTGGTGATATTATTCTAGCACGTGTCATTGGTTTCGGTGATAATCAGCATTCATATTTGCTCAGTACGGCAGAAGATGAATTGGGTGTTGTGAGCGGTGTTGGCGATTTGGGTGAACGAATGGTGCCGTGTTCTTTTAGTGAAGTTAAATCAGCTATAACAGGTGTACGTGAATCTCGAAAAGTTGCACAGATACCTGATTTGAATCGTTAAGCATTACCGTGCACTATTTCCTGTTTTAAATTCCTCTGATTTGTTTTACAAGTATTTACAAATTTTAATTCACAGTCATTCGTTTTAATATGTAAAAACAAGCCAATGTTTCTGATGAGAAAATTTTAGATTTAAAACGGGAACAAAGGTTTAAAGAATATCGGAAATTATTAAGGAGGATATATGTTACTTACCTTATAGTGAGTTCTACTGTATCAATTTCTGGTTTTGAGGCTGACATTGTAAGCTTTTTGTAGAATAACCTATGTTGTTGTGTTTTATTGTTGCGGAAAATCATTTTGTATGACTTCTAAGACTATGCTTATTTTTCATTCCTTATTGATCAGGTCAATTACTAATGCATCCTTTGTCAAACTTGATATGATACCTGCAATTTCATGTTTGCATTTTGTTGAAATTAATATTTTGCTGCATGAAAATTTCAAAGATATTTTCAGTCATGGAATAACAGCACCCGGGATGCCTCGTAGGTACTCAGGGTGATTGGAATCAGATAAAAGAATGAAAAAAGCTAATTTACTTTTGCTGTTTGCTGAAGCCATACTGTCTTTTTGATTGAATTTATTGGGTTATCATTATATAGCTGTTGTGTATGGCAAGTTAAAAAAATTTCGTCGAAAGGAATTTTGCGTCGTCAGTATAGAGTGCTACGTTATTGAATTCTTAAGCCCTATCCTATAGCCCGAATTTAGTCTATCCCTACTTAATAGGAGAAAGAAAATTCTTCAGTGTCATCACTTTTTTACAAAGAGAAAATACTTAACTCTCACCTGGTAAACCAATCAGTTAACATAGTTCGACCACTCAGTTTAATTCTTTGGATGGCCATTTATGGAGCAGAAGTAAAATATCCCTCTCAGGGTCAGGCAAAGCGTTATCAGGATGCTTTCTTGCGATTCATTGCTGACCATTTTTGTAGGTGTCATTTATGGAGATTCAGTTGTTTCTTCGTTTTCGCTTTTGTAATGAGATTCTTTAAAGTGTAATCACGGTAGCAACCGAAATCGGAAAAGGATGTACCAAATTTCCTCCGCTTTTCTTTACTACTTTGACATCAATGCTTGTTTTCATACACTGTTTATATAAAATAAATAATTATCCATAATTAGAATTAGAATTAATTTCACTGGTATAGCCAATTTGGAACTAGCAAGAAAACTGCAGTAAATATATATATATATATATATATATATATAGTCATGGTTAGTGATCATGCAGTGTCTAATAATTTTGAATGTGTCGTTCCAGGTTTATAATATTTAATCGATCGGTTATTTAATTTCTTTTTATGGAGCAAAGGAATTCTATTATGAGGAAATTATTTGTTCATTATCGGCTGGCAGTTACAGGGCACCGCGATAATTCAACGACTGTCCGGGATATATACAACAGTCTTACGTCCCACTCATCACCCGACCAATGGCGTGTAAGTAGTTTTATTTTTAAGGAGAGATTTCCATATCAGATAAATACTGAAAAATTAGAAACTCTATTTTTTCACTCTATTCAGTTTACTTGATCTAATTTGATTTTTTCTTCCATTGTTCCTTTAATTAGATTTCCAGTGATTCTTGCAATCTTCGCTCTATTGTGTCGGCTTTTATAGATATAAATTTTCCAGATCGCCGGCGAAAAACTAATTGAAAAATATTTTGCATCACCGATGTTGAATCGACGTTCTATTTTAGTCGAACTTTCACAACATTTCGGTGTAGATCATGCAGTGCTCAAACGATCGATCGAACTCTATCATAAAGTTTCCAGTTCTTTCTCATTAATTTAATGTGATGATGTGTGCATAATTAAAGAATACATAGCCAAACGACCTAAAATAAACGAAATGTGTTAGCGTAATACAGGTTTAAAATATCTAGTAAAGAATTAATATTTGCGTCTTTAGCTGTGAGGATATACATTTCTGGGATACTAATATTTTTTTCTTTTATGTTTTGCTACAAAAAATTACTTGGTTTAATTAAAGGAATTATTTCAGAATAAACAAGCATTTGTAAATGTTGCTTCAGCAGCACGTCCACATTATTTTCGGCTTTTCCAATCCATTGGTAACGTGAAAGATGGTGTGAAAAAAATATGTTCTGTGCGTGCTGATGCTCTGGTATGGACAGTATTCATTAACTTTTTTTACTGTATGAGTTTTGTCAAGCTTTGCTCTTCTGCGAAGGTATAAATTTATCAATAGAAAATGAATTATTTTTGTCATAAGGAGAGTATGACGTGAATCGGAATTTGAAACATGTAGTGAGCGCTACTAATTATTGCATTTCCTAATTGCAGGAAATGCTTAGTTCTTCGGACTTAACGCGAACTGAAAGTGCGGCGTTACGACCCATCGAAAGTTGTCTTCGTGAATTATTAACGCTTTGGTTTTGTCAAAGTAATTTACGCTTGCAACAACTAACAATGGAATCACCCGGTGATATTCTTGACAAAGTTAGCGTAATTTAATTTCTGATTTTCAGGGTTTGTTATAGGAAATTTTTGACTTTCCTTCACTGATAAGTAGTTAAATCTACAAATTTCATATTTTAGGTCTCAAATTTGATTTTATTGCAAAGTGTAATCACAGATCCTAATTTCGTTTTAGGCTGCATGGGCTATGATTTATTCATCAATTTTTATCCTTTTAGGTTATCAAATATGAAGCTGTTCACCCAATATCCGGTCTGATAGAGATGAAACGTCGCCTTGGCCCTAATCGACGTTGCTTTGTCTTTATGCATGAGGCTATGGCTCGTGAACCGCTAGTAGTCGTTCATACTGCATTTATGAAAAAGATTGCCAAAAATCTTGAAGTAAGATTTTCTATTAAATTGTAGCTTTCAAGTTAAATTTTCCAAGGAGAATCATACCATGTTTAGTCGTGTACTAACTGGAAAAATTGTATGAAATCTCCAGAATTCCATGATCATTCTCTGCCGATAAAAGTGGGTAGACTGCATGTCTGGCAGCAGTCTGGAGGTTCTCGCTTAGCAGCCTTTAAATCATGAGATCATTTTTTTGCGTATCTTCTATAGTGGTGCTGGTAGTAAGAATGGCTACAATTTATCCATAAACACTGTAGTCTGCCAGCTTTCAGGACATAATGAATAGTACCAGTATATCTGAAGATGAAAGTGCAAGTGATACTGCTATGTTTTACTCGATATCATCAACGCAAGCAGGTTTTTGCTGTCTTTGTGATGTCTTGAACCTCAATACGTGATCGTATTCTAATTATATATATATAAAGTCTATTTGTCTAATTATAAGTATTTTATTTAAAAAAAAGATATTGTTCGTGACAAGTCAGCCGTAGTAATTACAGGGTTGCGTGGTATCGATTTGGGTAATATGTTGATAAAACGGGTAATTGCTGAGATTTCAAACACCAATCCGCACATACGCATGTTTGCGACCTTATCACCTATGCCTTACTTTCGCACCTGGCTTTTACGGTCTCTTAAATGTGCGGCACCATCTGGTAATATGTTTGAATTGTTTAGGATTTTGCTGATTATCATCGTCTTTGTTGCAAGATTGAAAGCAAGAGGCGAAAATAGTCTCATACGCCGCAAGCAATTAATATCAAATACGGAAAAGTCAAATGAAAGCTGTTCACGGCAGTTAATTTAGCAACATTGGGTGTGTTTCTATCAATGGTTCGCAAGTATTGGTAGTTTCAAATCACACCGTTTGGATTCTGAAATTGGCTGTTACTGAATTAGTGCTAATTACTGAATTAATCTAATACCACATGGTAGGCGTGCGGTATTAGATTTCCTGCCTTGTTGTCATGGCAGTGCCATGAATATAGCGGAACGGATATTAAAAAATTAATGTATGGATAATTAGTTAATCGAATCTGTAAGAATAACATTCATCAGTTATTATTTTTCTACTTATTATCTTCATATATTTCAGGAGATGTAATTGACAAACGGTTAGTGACAATGTGTGGAGAAAATAAATTTTTTAAAGGCGATATCAAAATAGTGGAGCTCGTACGATTGTTCTTACTGGATCATTTGAATAAAATTGATGTTACCAAGTAGGTCAAATTTTGAAGAAAAAGTTCCATGATGAAATGAACCTAAAAGATTGCTCGTCATAATGGTATTTTACGCATAGTAAAAGCGAATGTTTTAAATGGAGGAAATTGAATTCGGAGAAAGTGAATATGAAAAACTTGTGCTTAACAGGCCTCTAACATTGGGGCGGGGGAGGAGAGGGCAAGGGATGACATTTGTGAGGAATTTTACATCTCATATTTCTTAGTAGTTCTATGGAAGAGTATGAGAATCAATCCTGAAAATTGTGTGCTATGTGCAGAAATATTTCTTCTGACTAAACCTTGAAAATTATTTATAGATGTGATGAAATTTTTGAAATTCTTATGCACTTGGCTGTTCGATATTTACTGGAAATAAAGCAGTCGAGTACGCAGCGTGTTTTCGACCCCGTCGGTTTGTATTTTTCCCTTTTCTGATTAGTGGAAGTTATTTTTATTGTTTGTATGTGTAGTTTATTTTGAAGCAGTAAATCACATCCAGTTATTGCTGGGCTGAATAACCTTCTGTGCTACCTTGCATTCATTTTACTCGTTATCTTTGAGATTTTACATTTATTTTAGAAAACTTTCATTTACGAAATGGCGCGGAAATTTATGCCATAAATTGGAAAGCTGATACAACAGAGAAAGGAATGGAAAGCAGTTACGGTATCATGGTCAACTATCTATATCGATTAGATCAGGTTAACTGTCTGCTTGAATTTAATGCATTTTAGGATTGGAGACTTGCTCATCCTAAGAATGACTTTTGTTAGTCTTAGAATTTGGACTATGAAAATATTATCGGCTGAGCACAATTCTGTTAGCCAGCAAACTTTATTTGTTTTTTAATACGTATACTGTTTTTTTACTTGATTTCAGTGTTTCAGTTGTCATGTACTGCTTGCTTTCATGTACGAAATACGAAATTAATTAATATCACTTCAGGTTATGAAAAATTCAGCTCAATATATTCAAGAAGGAGAAATTGCAATTAATTCTCAAGCTTTAGCGCTATTGTAATAGGAACGAAAGAAATTTTGACTGAAGTGATAGTTCGTTGACTTCTTTAAGCGCAATGTATCTGTCATTTTCAAAATTTTTGTATTTTACGGAAAATGTATATAACCTCTGCGTAGCAACTTACTATTCTTTACAATCCTGTGCTTTAACATTGTATCAGATTGATGGTAAAGTAACAGTGATTTTGGCGATTCATTTTAAATTATTGTAACTAAAGTCAAACATACTCTAAAATAATAAGATTTAAGATGTTTTGCCAGCATAATTTTATTGTTGCTTGGAAACCCGTATTTCGGAATTCACCGATCTCTTAGTAAACACTTCAGTGTCATGCTGATTTTGGAAGCATTTCCTCTATGAAAAGGTGTAGAGATGATTAACTTTGTAACCGATGAGCGAAAATGTCATGTTAATGAAAGTAATGAAACAGAACTTCATAATATTACTTTGTCATACTGCTTTTTCCTTCTGATTAAAAAAGTGGTATTATATGAATATGTAATTTGTTGTGCATCTTCGAGATATTACAATCCCTCCAAATTTCTTTTTCAAATGGACAAAATGAAAACTACTTCTTTTTTTTCCAAAACTACTTCAACAGCCACTTCATCACGCCACCCGCACCCCCACTACGACACAGCTCGGTCCCGCAGCGCGATCCGCAACGCAACCATGTCGCGCGGCCTCGCATGTGGCAGTGATGACCTACGAAGCTCTACTGTTGCAGCGCAATATCACGTGGAAATGGCGTAAATCTCGGGACTGCTTTGTGCGGGACTTGTGCTAATTGGATGAGATGCACTGAGTAATAGCGTCATTGAGTATGGCAGATAACATGAGTTTTGCTTCTGAGAAATAAGCAGTATCCAAGGTAGCAAGAAAGGTTTTGAGGGGAAAATTTGTGATGACCTCGCCTGTTTGGGCGGTTTACGACACGGATTCGGACGTGTGTCGGCGTGTTTACCGTTTCTCTGCACGTTCATCTTTGGTTGTATTGTCATGCACGTGCATTGTTAACTGTAAGCGCAGTCGCGAAAGATGTAGCCTAATATCTCTAGTTGCATCATAACGAATATTGCTTTATTCGTGAGTTATCTGTTTACGTATATTTCAAACACCAAGGACCTAAGCTCACGTGACATAATTGTTTTTTACTGGCCATAACACTGGATGAGATTTCGTTCATAGCTCGTGCATAAACTGCATATATTTTAACAGGGAATAATTCGTCTTTCATTATTCATGTTGATAATTTCCTAGTTGTTCCCTTACTCGCTCTGTTAACAGTTTCATTCTTTGGACGTTTTACAGAGAAAGAGAGAGGATATACAAGTAGATTGAGTTTTTTTTTGGAAAAGGTTTAACTAGACGGTTTCCGAAGTTTAAATAAGGCAGTATACTAAGTCATATTGGCCGAGAGTGCCGGGAGATAGCCTTTGGCAATAACAAGAATATATCAAGGAACATCGATAGCCTTAGGCAATGGCGGTAGTGTAGAAATAGGTGGAAAAATGGCGTTTTAATCTGATTTCCGAAAGACTTCAGTTTGACAGCGTGTTTCAGTGTGCAAGTAATTCCTAATAAACTCTAATCATTAATACAGGTTGACAAAAACAAGCGGCTGCAACTGTATACGCAATATTGTGGTGAGTGCTTAAAGTGAATGATTTCTGTATGGCATCAGTCGTCGTTGAATTTTCTATCGTTTCATGGCGCAAATTGATCCCATTGCATTGATTCATGCATATATTCCGTTTGCTAAATCGAGGTATCATTACTTTTCTTAATATATTTCGTATAGATAATTCTTATTGGGGGAGGAGATTGGAGTTCAAAAAATTGGATAGAGAATTTGTGGTTTTTATAGATTTAGTATTTCTTCCCACACAATGTTCATTTGTTGAAAAGATGAAAATATAGGATAAAAAGGGAGATTTGAATGACAGACATTCTTACGTCTGAGCAAGAAGATCCTGTCACACAAAAAGAAATTGTTTAATGTACACAGAGCAAGAGAGAAAGAGAGAGAAAATATGTTTCAAAGGAAATAGGTAATTCCTATTTTCATTCTTTAAGATGCTCACTCTTTGTGGTGTCGCTCTGAATAGAAGTGAGTGGAAAAGAGTAAGAGTGGGGAGGGAAGAGAAGTCAGCATTTGGAATCTTTTCGGAAGTTACGTGATTTCAAGGGAAACGAACGGTAATGGTGATAGCACCAATAAATGAGATGATCATATGAGACTATTTGTTAAGTTCCGATCGGCAAATAAATGAAAAAAGGGACCAAAAAAATTAATGACGAATAAGATACCTGAATGAATTATTATTTATGATCATGTTGTACGATAACTGCTTTTTCAGTCATAAATGAAAATTTTTAAAGATTTAATGGCCAGTTTTTAATGACCATTTTAAACTTGCATGTGTAACTGTCATTAGAAAAAAAAGTTCGAGTTTCTGTATCGAAGAGTGTATTTTGTTTTTCTCTATCGTTTTATATTTCTTTGTTTTTCCTCTTTACATAAGAAATTTAGGTATTCATTTGAAGACAACAGTTACTTGCATATAACTATCCCCATGTTTTTTTTCTATTTCTCCTACTGTTAACAAATTTCACTGAATAGACTTATTACAGTCAAAGTCTTGATTTCGAAAAACAATCAATAATGCGATCCACCACAAAAAATTGCACTGTGCTGAATTCGACAGCATCGAATTCCGGACAAAGCACGTCAAAGACATGTGAAACGGTTGAACGTGAGCGAGGATACGAAGTAGTTTCTACTGGTAATTGTGGTTTGTTTTGCATTTATTAACAACAAATCACGTTTTGCTGCTTTTGTGTTTTAAAGATTTTCGTATCACTTCAAGAAGGCCAATAAATTTATTGGACGCTTATACCTAGAAATTCAGACAAAGAATACTAATTTGCGATATACATTGTTACAAACTGAAAAGGAAGCCAAATTTATTTAGTAAAATCTGTAAATTAAGTTCCAGAACTCTGTGTTGCGTGATATGGAATTGGTCGTCGGATCAACGTAGATGAAGTTAATTGCATTAAAAATTTTGAAGTTATTGAGAATTGCGTTTAGGACTAACTTCAAATCATGTGCCATCATCATATGATTCTACAGGATTACGTATGATTCAAGCAAATTATCGAGACAGTTCGTCGTCGCCACTTTCGCCTCCTCCTCGAAGGTTTTTCTTTCATGATTTTTCGTAATGCATATGCATTTATAGACCCTCTTGCCGAACAGAACTTGTGCAAGAAAGGGGAAGGTTAAAGAGTGCCATCAACTTAACAGTGATGAATAAGTAAAAAACTCTACGATATATATATATATGTAGCTGAAATAAAGTTTTTGGAAAGTTTCAAGTCCGATTTCACAGAGGTTTCGGTACATGATGTAATTTAATATTTCAAATAGCATGCTGTGTAAAATTGAAAGTTTTCCTGCTGTTTGCAAAAATTTAGTAATTCTTTGCTACGATATTATTAGGTAAGAAAAGGCGTGCAGCTCGTATGACACGTTAAATATATTTCAGTGCAAAACGGTTGAAAGTATCTACATCGTCAACGCGTAGTTCGAATATGAACAGTACAGCCAGTACATTGTCGGCAACTGTTAACTCCACGAACCAATCATCAAAAAATCATGCTGTTACGGACATTCAACACAAAGGTATTGGAAAACATCTGAACAATGCACATTCTACGCAAACAAATGATGGAGCAACAAAGCTGTCGAAATATTTTTCGCGAGACTTGCTTCATGGCACAAATAATGTCAGGCGGCTTAAGTACGATTTTTTCGTCTTTTAAAGATTGATTTTTCTATTATTTGTTAGCATTGACTGTTGAACTTTTTTCTTTCAAATAAGATTTAGAAATTCAGTTTCTTCCGTGAGAAAAATGAAATACAAGTTGCTCAGTGGATGGTGTTTCAGCTCTTCTCCGGTTCGCATCAACTCTCATTTGGATTTTACAAATCATAACGGTTATGAGAGCAAGCCATCAACGTCGAAAGGTTTGGCTCCGGGATCGAAGTCCGTACTGAATGGTGCAGTAAAACGGCGCATGCACGTAAATGTTACTCATACGTCAGCTAGAAAATTAGAATCTCAGGTTAATTTTTTTTTATTAATTTTCAGGTGTTGTTTCTTCAATTTTTTGGAATTTCGTTTTAGTCTTTTTTTTACCTTATCTCATTTTTCTGCAAAAAAAGACAGAAAAAACATAATTTGCTGCGGAATAGTTTGTTGAGAAAAAATTTACTCCCGTTTCAGTTTTGACTTTAGGAAAATCTGCTGCACTAAACAGCATATCTTCATGATCAAAGAGTGTTTTTTGAACCTCTAGTAATTGCGACATTCTAATCATGTTTTTCAGGACAATCGTGCTCTGAACGGTAAAGCCGAAGGAAAGCGATCGATATCCGAAAACAACGAACTGGAAACCAGATTCCCTATGAATAATCGTATAATATTTTATTCAACTTGGGAAGGCAGCCGTGTGTTGGTTCGTTTTATTTTTGAAGACAGTATATATATATATATATATATATATATATATATATATAATGGATTAGTTTTATTGTTTGAAGTACTTCCGGTTTTCAAGTTTTATGCGGAAGTATGGGCTAAATTTTTCTACAAATTTTCGTTATTTTCAGAACCCGGATGGTCGCAATATCGGTGTTGGCCTTTGTAATTATTCCAATGACTGTTTTTTGAACGCCGTCCTTCAAATTATTTTGCACTGTATTCCGTTTGCACGATATCTTGGTGAACATCTCCCTTTATTTTCTTGTAAGCAGATTTATTTTACTGATAAAAGGCATGTTTCGTTTAATTCGTTCATTTTTTTGCAAATTCAAATTGCAGGCGTGAAGGATTGCGTAGCTTGTGGCCTTGCGAGATTTATAAGATATTCGATGTCGAGCAGACAACCATTCAAACCTGCTTGGATTAGTTTTATTCTAGAAAGTAGGATTTCCACTTGTTTACATGTTTTTGAATTGTAAACTTTAGAAATATCAAAAATATGTCTTGTACATTATCTAAACTTTTTAGAAGCATTCCCATCTCACCTGTTTGGTGCACAGGAAGATGCTCATGAAGCTTTGAATCACATACTGGATGCTCTTGATTCAGAAGCACAGAATGGAATATCGTCTTCGGATCGTGATCTCAATAATCCACTGAAGTACTGCTGTTTTGCGTGGGAATATTACAAAATATAGAAAAATCGAAACATAGTTTAAAGATTTTAGAAACTTGTTATACTTTAACACAGTCTGAAACCACATATTTTTTCTCGTTTCCTGAAAACTATCTGCTTTTTTGTTATAGTGGGCCGCGCTTTCCGACACCAGTGGAACAACTTTTTGCCGGAACATTACGAAATCAAGTTCAGTGTTCGACTTGTTCAGCAATACTGATAAATTACGAACGCTTTCGGGAGCTTAACCTTGGCATAAAGAAGCCAAGTTATGATAGGCGGATAACTTTGGAAGATTTGCTGGACGATTATTTTGGCAACGAAGTGTTGACCAGCTTTAATTGCAATAAGTATCTTTTCCTTTTGGATCAAGATTTTTGTTTTCGGGTTAGCTGGTATGTAACTTTGCTGAATGATGGAGCGGTATTAGGTCAAACTGGATAAGAAAGATACAAAGATGCGTTTAAACTTTTTTAAAAAAAGGTAGGATTTGTATTTCAGCAGCACGGTAAGGGATTCTATGAATATATAGTGGAACAGTTAGGGATGCAGAAAAATAGTTACGAGGAGTAAATGTTTTGTATTTAATAGACGTATTCTGTATTATGATATTTGCAGGTGTAAAAGGTCAACGCAAATCCATCGTAGTTCACGTATTTTGCGTGCTCCGAATCTTTTGCTTATCCAGATAAAACGGTTTAATTCGTTTGGTGGAAAGATAGGCGTCCATGTTAATTTTGATGTATGTTCTTTTGAAAAAACATGTTTTGCTTTACATCAGAAAAGTGTAGGCGTATTAGCTTTCAGTGTATCTTTGAGTTACTGCCTTATAATTCAATAGCAGTCTTGTTCCCTTTACCGATAATTCGGTGCGGTATTATATGAGATTTTTTATACTATTAAAACAACTTAAAATTTATCGTTCCTTACCCTACATTATGCATTTGTTGCCGTCGGTTTAACTGCTAAATGTGTACCGAGCATATTTTGGCAAGATTCGTCTACTTTCGTTGCATTATGTAATTTACTTTCTGAATCTGTATAAACTTTTCTATAATTTTTTGCAGTAGTTAAGCTAAATGTAAACTTTTAGTTGAGGATGAATCTCGAACGATATGTCCATCGTGCGGCGGAAGCGCATTTTTACGAACTTACTGGTATTGTTCAACATATGGGTAATGCAGTGGAACATGGACATTATATTGCCGTCGTACGAGGGTTTGATGGGCGAAGCTATTATTTGTTCGATGATGAGCAGGTATATAATGAACTTCATTTTTTATAATTGTTTTTTGCGTAACTTATGGTTTTGCAAAAGTTCATTTCGTGATACACATCCTGGGAATTGAATGTCTCTATGCCCAAATATCAGTGGTTTCTTAAATATTTGTATTCTGGGTAGAAGAGAATCGCTATAAAAAAATGTGGGGTTTACAGTGTTAATATGGCATTTAAGGAGGTAGCGTTTGATAGCACACATTTTTAATCGGTCTGTTTTTCTCATCAGTTTGCTATCCCGACCTTCTTTTTTAGTAGGTCGGGATAGTAAACTGATGATTGATGTCTTGAAGATTGTTGAGATGACTCAGTAATTGACTGTGTTGGGTTTTCAGGAGAAGACATGTAATGTCAAGTAAGCCACTTTACTGATCTGATTGCTAGTGTTTCAGCAGTGTCATATATCATGCTGGAGTACTAAACACAAAAGTTTTTAATAGGATATTAAAAATATTATAGGAGTATTCAAGCGTTATTCCCCTTGATTATTTATTTAGTCCTATAGGTTATAGTACAATCTTTCAAATATCTACACCGCGTGAGGGAGAATCACTCTCGATGTTTTATTTTTTATTGTAACATCCTTTTTCGTAATAATTGAAACTCTTTTCCAGCGTCACAGAGTCTCCCTGTCCGAGTTGCACAATACACAGGCGTACATGTTGTTGTACGTTCGTTGTAATGCATTCAGAAATTCTGTTTCACCTTCGGTATCGTTAACTACTACGAATGAAGCACAGAACGATGCACCTCCCAGGAATCGAATGGTGAAGCGTCCGTATGTTCAAATATCAATGGATTCTTAAGTATCTGTATTAGTTGATTAATGAATGATTTGTTGAAAGGATCTTAAATTTTGTTTTTGAAATATTATTTGGAAACACACTTCAAAAGAGAGGAAGAAATTAGGCCGAAATTTTCAGAATAACAAACTAGAAGATGTACAATGACTTTGGGTTGTTTAGAGCTGATGGTAATCCCAGTGGTAGTTGACTACCTGAAAGTAATTGCATTTTTATTTCGGAATTTTTGGTTTAATTTGATGTGGACTTTATCTGTGCAAGTTCTTATGGAGTGAATTTTGTTGGAAAACAAACCAACAAATTGGAAAGTTCGCTTAAAAACGCCTCTATGTTCTTTAGTGGTGTTATTTCATTTTTTTTATTAGTGAGGCATAAGCACTGAAGAGTGAAAACAGAATTGTTTTGTGTCTGTAATACTGCAGTTCATCCTGATCACTTGCTATGCTATACTACCTGACGTTTATGGCAGTTTTGCTGCCTTTTTTCTTCTACCGAACATTAGGCTCTTCATTTGTTCGGTTTATGTACTGCCTTTAGGATAACTTGAAACGTACTACGTTATTTTTAAGCAAAATATAAGAATTTTTGCTCGATTTTCTGTTTTTTGTAAAATTTCTGCCGGGTTACAGTGGAAGAAACCGTTCATGCTTGACCGTGGGATCGATTTATTTTGACATCTATTTTGCTTTAGATTTCGCTGAATTCATGGTGATATGTGTGTGATGCTGTTAAAGTGATCTCTTGTAGTTATTCCCGATTTTATCTTATTTTTTCTGACATCTGGACAAAATTTTTAGAACTCTGGTTTTGACAGGGAAAGAAAAAATGTAAGTGAAATATACTGAACAGGTGGTAAATCCCAAGTAACCTTGCAACTTCATTTGAATTATATGGAAACGAACGAATTTCCAACTCTCGCCAAAATATGTTGATGAAAAGTTAAGTGCTTTCTCAGAAATTATAGCTTTCAGGTTTTTTCATCTGAGAAAGTACAGTACTATTTGGCACGCTCTCTGTTTATCTACTGCTAGATTTTTCACAAGCATAATATAGCTGTAAAAATTCATGTTTTTAAAGATTTGCAGCTAGTGCTTATTTTTACTTCAATGCACATAGAACGTGACCAGTTACCCAATCTCCAAACACAGATTTCCGCTTATTTTGGAGTGGGAAACTTTTTGAATTATAAGAATGTTATACTTGTTTGATAAAGTGCGCTGATAAGGAGCTGAAGACTATATATCTCTGGATTTCTTTTTTTTACGGATTACCGTTTTGCTTTATCATGGTATTCATCGTTGTAGTATGATTAGTTTGCGCTCGTATTGTGTCTTGAATTCTTGTCCCGCAACTTTTTTTCTTCACGTAATTATACTTTTTATGTTTTTTGTATGTCGGACTTATCTGAATCTTCTTTAGTATTTCATATATTTGAAATTCACAGGGCACTGGTATATGAATTTTCTAAATCATAGACACTGTTCTAACGGCACTGGCCGTATCATCACTTGTATTTAACATTATAATGTGAATCTGAATGAATTTAGTAATGCTTTATGATTTTTTATATGTCGTTCTGAAAATATTTCTCAGAATATCTCAAAGTTAACAATGATTCTTCTAATTTATCCACAAAAATTAATTGCCTCGCTCTGTGTTATTTTATTGTTACATTGTTTGCTTGTTCATTTTCTTCTTCAAATATTAAAGTGCGTTTTCATTAAGAGTTGTTATGGTATAAAGCGATGTTTCGGAAATTCTTATCGATGTTTACATGTTTACCAGTGAAGAATTTTCCTAGGTGCTAGGAGAATATTGTGGGAAGGCTTAGTACGATGCTACGATGGGTTTCATATTTCTCAGGTGAACACACGAAAGTTTTGCAATGAGGGATAGTGTTGAAATTATGCTGAATCTTATTCATGTTGGGTATTCAGAAAATATGCTGGCATGGGTAAGACTTGCTCGGTGAATAATCATTACTTTCCGATATTCATGTGGTTCGTATGTCAGACCACAGCGGATGAATATATGAAATAATCACTGTTGATTCAAATCTGGTCCAGACGTTTTGCTAAACATAGTAAGAGCTTTTTTTTATAAAAGACATCCGAGGGAAGACCAACCAGTTGATACTGCCGTTGGTATTCAGTTGTTCAAGACACAGAATTAACAATTCTTTCAGGTCCTTGCTTAATGATGTGGGAGGTATCGAAGGAGGGTGTTGAGTTGTTACAAGATTGGTTGGATAAATTGGGTGATGAAAGTATGAAGGTACGAAGTAACCGATTATTGAAGGTAAAATTTTAAGGGTATTAGCAAATCCGATGTTGATGTGGACAATTTTTAGAACCACCTTGAAGTTAGCGCATTCGTTGGAAACTGATTTTAGAAATAATGAATATCCGGATGAAAAGATAAATTATTTGATTGAGCTTTATGCAGGAACAAACAAGTTGTGGTGGAAAGCCAGAAAGTTTCCACGAGTAAAAGTATTTGTTATTGTTGCAGAAGGGAATGATGATATTTGACTGCGATGAAATGATGTCCATCCTAAAGCCCCTTTCTAGGAAATTCCCTGTTTATAAGTTTATTGAGAGGATAAAACCTCATGTTCCAGTGATTGAAAAGAAAGTTAATCCCGAATATGAAGCAAGACTCGAAAGACTAAGACGAGAGCAGGTAAGTATTTAGGAGTCATTTGTAATTGGTTGCTATCTGTATTTGAAACTTAAAGAGTTGCTGTATCTTTGTAAAAAAGGAATCCCAGAGCAGTATTAATGAGTTATTGCTCTTTGTTAGGTTTTTTTTTTGCTTTGGAATTTGGTCACAAATGAACCACTTCGTGTTTGTGTGTGCACAGTTACGTTATAACCTTAATTTAAATTGGGGAAGATAGTGAACATTTGTTTCAGGAAGATCGCGAATATCGTGAAATGACACGATCAGTTGATCCTAATCAGATTTATGGGCGTGATAACTTATTGCATGGATTCGGTGAAGTATGAATTTATTAGTTGCAGTTAAAGTTCCTTTTTCAATTAGCTTTAATTTTATTTGAAACTGAAATTACAGACTTTCTAAATTGATTTTTTTTTAAATTTGTGCTTTATGAGTACTTTGCCGTCCTTTCTACTGCAGTATTTTGAAAAGTGTTATAACTTACGAATGATATTTCTGTGATGACAAAGAAGTGAAGAGTTGTGTCAGGATTATGTTAAGCAATGTTACATCAAGATAGGACACTCCTTGAATCTCAGTTCTTGTGTGGAAGATAGTAGTAATTGCTAAGGACGCGCTTTTGTATTGCAGGAAATGCAAGCAGTGAATAGGCAACTGATGGTGATATTTAATACGCTTCTTACAGTGGCTGGTGGATTTTCGTTCGGATATTTTGGTAAATGTTTTTTTGTTGAAAGTATTTGAAATATGTACCGGATCATTTTCAAGTGATCTGTCAAGACCATTGCATTGATGGGGTTGTTTGTATCCTTTCTTTTAGCATTCCTGTCATTGTCGGAGAAATTCCAGTTTTTCTTTGTAAATATTAAAAATTTTGGTATTTCAGGAATCGGCTATGCTTATCCAGATTTACATATGGATGTGACACTTCGAATAGCTCTTGGTTTAGCAATTGCTACTGTTGTTTTCTTCGCTGATCTGTATTTTATAGTAAAAGGAATGGATGATTTGGGAGAGAAACCGATAAAGGTTTATAAATATGTAGTCTTATTCACGATTTCCGGATAATTTAATAACAAATTGAATTTTATATAAAATAATTTCATACCAAATTTTACTAGAACTTCGAGGAATTTAATTAAAATTTTTAGGCAAAGAAAGTGATTGTAACAGAGGGGATTCGTAGAAGTAATACAATAAAGAAAAAACAATGAATGTACAAAGCTATGTTATGATATATAAGAATTATAGTTCACTTCTATTTCATACAAGCAGTGATGTCGTTGCACTACCTTGGCTTCACCATTCGTTGTTTCAACTTGTATTCGATATCTCAACATTTTTTTGCAGTAAACAATTCTACTTCTCAATGGAAGTTTATGATATCATATGTGAACCATAGGAAAAGCAGCATGAAATATTAAATGTAGCATGGTTTTAAAGCAAAAAGCTATAGAATATTTTACTTACACGAATTAAAATTACTTGTGTAAACTTTAGTCTTGTTTAATTTAGTAATAATTTTGCCATTACTCTTATATTGTTGGTTTTGGTAGCATTTTTCTTTCATTTTTCTCTTTAAATTGATGAAATTTAGCGAAAGTAAAGCTATGCTTCTTGTATGAAACATTCTGGTATGTTAGTTGATAAGTTTATAATCAGATATTATTCTGATTACAATCTTCAATACATTGTTGTTTGTTTAATATTGTTTATTCATTAAAAAATCAAGATTACTTCTTTTTTTGTCAGAAAAAAGTTTTTCAAGACGTACTAGACAATAAGGTTTTTTGTATGTACAAGACGTGTGGATTGGTTTCCTGTTGCCTGTTTTTCTTAGCGAAATTAAACGATGAATGTGTAGAAATTCAATCAAAATTTTTTTAAAAAAAGATAACATTATCAGTATTTCCTTCTCGGTCTGTCCCATACAACATTCGATATTTTGCTTTTAGCATACATGTTCAATGTCAGGGAAATTGTTGCTCATGTTACTTAGGAAAGTTTCAGGTTCCTGTTTAAGACGTGACGTGTTCGTATATGTGGTAGCTTGAAGTACTGGTACTTTATGGATTTATAGTATTTTGTGGTGGAAATCTAGCCGAAATGTCGTTAAGTCGAGTTGAATTTCTTAGAGATTTTTGCAACTTTTCTAGATTTGCTTACATGCGCAAATTCTCAACAGTTCACTCAGATCATGGTGAGTCAAATTTGAAATTCACATTTCTAACTTTGAGACGATTTGTTTTTAAATCATATCGGCAATGCTGTGGGGTTATTTAATAATTTTTGCTTGAAATATTAAAAAATGAGTAATTGTAATATTATAGGTGAAACAACTAACACTAACCGAAATTCCACAACTTTATCAAGAACATTTGTGCCACTGCGTTATATTCCAATGTCAGATTTAGGTCATTCAGTTCTAGTCAATAGTAATAAGGATATTTCATTAAAACCAGTTCAGAAAGATGGGATACTGTCACCGAAAATGGTATTGACTGCAAAAGTTGGTGTTTTCTGAATTTTTTTTTCAAAAATGTTGCTTCAACTGGTCAGGTTTGTTGTAATTGTTTGCTGTTTTATTTTTTCCTTTGGCTTCCTTTCTTTTCTACTTTAGATATTATCGCTATCCAGTTCGGCAGTTAGTCTTGCTATGATACCAATAATATCGCAACTTACAGCTCGAAAACCGGGAGCTGGAGCCATTACTGCAGGTACGCTTGTTATTTCTTACATCACACTTTTTCGCATGTTTTTGATGATAGCATAGGTGCACTCCTACTGCAACGATCAACAAGTCTCCTGAAATGAAACACTGAGTGCTTATCAATTTTGATTTACTGATGATTAGTTTGTCTAATTTGATCTGTCCCTTTTTTGCATTTAAGCGTTCATGCTTGCGGTTTATATGAGAGTTCGAGAGGAATTCGCTTTATTCGTTGAACGTTTGACAGTTTTAAGCTTCATACGTAGTGTCAAATGACGAAATTTTTTGTATTTGATGTTTATTAATGCAATTTATAGTTTTGGATTCGTTTTTCATTTTATATGCCTTCACACCGATTTTACTGCACTACATCCTAGTTAAACGATATGTCGTTGATTTATATTATAATCCAAACACAGAGGTATATTTTAAACGTTTCCTAAGGATTGCATAATTCTTCTAGTTTAGATGCTATATTTAGTAATCATTGCTTAATTTACGTGCATCGAAAAACATTTCACGAAAGATTTGTCACTGTTTCCTTGATTGGCAGTTGTGCATTTAGATGTTGAGATTTGAAATGACATTTTATCATAACGTTGAATATTCTAATACTTCAAATTTCCTGAAACAAGATGGAAATTTTTTGGTCGAAAGTGCAACATTCTCTCGTATCATCTAGCTTAACATTGCATCATCTAACTTAGCATTGAATTCCTGTCCTGAAACAAGATGAGAATTTTTTGGTCGAAAGTGCAACATTTTTAGATTTTCACATCGGTACACTTTGGGTTTTTCCTGGGCAAACAGGCGCTGAGATTTCGAGCAGAAGATGTGGTAGATTCGAATCAGTCGCCAGATATGTTCAAAATATGGTTTCCTTTGGCCACTGTTGTAATACACGGAAAACCATTGATGCTTTCGTTAGATGAAGAAACCTATGGCAGTGTTGAAATTTTCAAAAAATTAACCAAAAATGTCAAATTAACAAGCTAATGCTTTTGTTAGTTGGATGTTAAAATATAGTCCATCGGATTAAAAATTTCAGTTCATGTTTTTATTTTTGATCGCACAAAATTATGAATCATTTTCATTTCGCGAATTGGTTCAGTTTTATCTTTAGTGGATCTCTATTACATTTCAATTTTAATAGCGATACTAATGAAAGTCAAATTTCGATGGTATTGTAAAGCGATGATAGCATGTGTTCCAGTGTGGTGGTTTTATGTAACT
The DNA here is from genome assembly GCA_013365375.1 of Litomosoides brasiliensis. NCBI lineage: Eukaryota > Metazoa > Nematoda > Chromadorea > Rhabditida > Onchocercidae > Litomosoides > Litomosoides brasiliensis. The sequence goes on along the minus strand of JABVXW010000067.1, from coordinate 161,218 downwards.
TTGCTTCTTCTCTGACGTATATTGTTGAAAGAGTAGCATTTCTTCAGCTTAAACACATTTATCTTCCGCCGTAGAAGATTGGAACGAAATGCTCTTTGATTTTTATTTGAAAGTTTGAAAAAAAAATGGTAAAATGTTGAGAGATTGATAGAATAACGATATTTCGATTCATTGATCACTTCGAAATCAGAAATCGCTTATATTTGCTGAGTGTTTGATGACGTATTTCCAAAATTACAAACATACTGCTCTCATACATTCCCTTATTCAAACTATTTAAAGAATGAAATAAGTAAAAGAATAGCGAAAATTATATTTCCCCTCCCCCTCCCTAAAAAAAAACGAAAATCTGACAGAAGTGAGGATTCTTTTTTCTTCTTACTGAAATCCCTTTCAATCTTTAAAAAAAAGATATTTGCAAGTTTTTCCTCATTCGCTTTTATATTTGATTTCAAGCCATCGATCGGTACTCATTCTTTCTACTTTTCACCCTTCTTTTTTACAGTGCAAAGAAAGAAATAATTTCAAGGAGTGATGTTAGAAATGATAATATTAAAATGGGAAATATAGTTTAACAACGATTTAAAGATGATGAATATCCTCCCACATGGTGTTTAGTATTTCGCTTCACTCTTATCATTTCAAACGATCGGAATTGTGTAAGGTGTGTTGGGAGGATGAATGAATTGACACAAACCGTTTACCATTTCGATTCAACCAAAGCAAATCTTTTAGCTTTCACTCATTCGGTCAATTCTTCAAAAGCTTGTTTGATAAGCTTCTATCTTTCTAACTGATCAAAATTTAAGACAGCGATGCATTTCCTAAATTTATGCAACATTATCGTACTATCATTAATTCCCAATGCGATGGCAGTTATTGGCGGTGAGGAAAAGGATTGGAGTCGATTTGGCTTCCTTGTGAAAGTATCATTTTTTTTTTCGCATAATATCATTCTACCTCTCTCCCTCTTTTTTTTGATATAAAAATGAAAATTTTACTCATAACTTTACTATTTTTAAAATTTGAATAAAATTTTTAAGTTTTTTTTTTCAAAAGTTTGAAATCTGAAAAGAAAAAGTGCTATTTGCATTATTATCTCTGCAAAAAATTTTTTAATTTGAATTGAAAGTGAAAAAAATCCTAAAAGCTTTAAACAATTCCAATAAAGAAGTGACAGATATTATTTGGGTGAATGAAAAAAGCATGCAAATAATAAATTGAACGAAATGATAATGCCAATGAAGTTCTACTATTTTGAATTTTTAGTTTTCCTTTATCAAAACTAATTTTTAATATAATTCTTTCCCTTTCCTTTTATCCACTCCATCAGTTTATTTATTCTAGTAGGCTAAAAATTTAATAACTTCCCTAACGGACGTTAAATTTTACGTTGTGTGACACTTTTCCAATACATTCATCCTTAGTAGCAGTTGTGCTTATCGGATGAAATTGTAATAGCAATCCAAAAGAACACCAATTTATTCAAAGAAATATTTTATAAAACGAAAAAAATATAAACAATTAATAAGCCTTTTGATATTTTTAAAAATATAAAGTTTATTAAAATAATATTTGAAAATATTTGAAATTTTATAATTACTGGAAAATATTTTTTTTCCCTTTGGTTCTCTGATTATTTTTGCTTCCATAACATAACACTTCTTGTCATATTGCAAATTAAAAATAACTAAATTTAAACAAAAAAAAGTGACAATGCAAAAAAAAATTTTGTTAATATTTAAAAATTTCTAACAAAAAAAGGTGCTAATAATTAATTTTGGCTAATGCATGAAAATACTTAGATATTTTCACGAGAGGATTCATCAAGCATTGTTACAAGCTGTACTGGAACTGTAATTTCCACTCAGCTAATACTAACTTCATCACGCTGTCTACTGAATACGACAACTGGTGGAAGGTAGAATTACTCATTCGTTACTTTCATTATTTTATTTTAAAAATAAAATTTTGAAATGAGAAGGAAAATTTGCCAATATTAGCTTCAATATCAATCAATAGTCAAATTTACCAATAATCAATATTAGCTTTAATAGTCAAAATTTAAATTGCCAATTAAATCATATACATATATAATATTTGTAAAAAAATGGAATAAAACAAATAAAAGTAGGTATTTATTGTAATAAATCAAGAATTGACAATTTTAAAACTAAAATTATTTGATTTAAATTTGACTAATGGAAAATTTTGACGTTTTCAGTAAATTATTAATTGATTGGTTTTGATTTTTAAATTTTATTTTAATACTATCGATAGTAAGATGGCAAAAATTGATTGGAAAAATATAGTTGTAGGGAAAATAAAAGCTAATGCTACTTGAAATTTCAGGCTATCTGAATTTGCAGTGACAATGCAGTCATTGAAAGGACCTAAAACAATACCGGCTGAAGTGGTGGAAATTGGAGAGACTTGGGGATTATTGAAAATTCCCGAAATACCAATATCGACAGTAATCCTATCGTTAATATATTATTTTTGCAATATTTTCAATCTTTAATTTTAAATTTTTATAAATAATTTCTAATAATACTCTCTTTTCCTCAAAACTTTTACAGTATCTTGTAGTTTAATTGCATGTAAATTTCGAAATATCGCTGATAATTTGTGAATTATCAGAATTACATTTATTACCTCTTTCTGCTAGGATAATATTAGCATTAAAAAATTGAAAATTTCTTTTTTTTTCACAATTTTCCACAATTTTTTCAATGACAAAAAAAATCAAACTAACTGCTAATGAACAGGTGACTTTTTGTAAAAGAAATAAAAAAAACATCTTTTTCCTTTGGTTGGATTATTGCTAAGAAAAATTATTTACATTTTATTTTGTATTTGAAAAGGAAGAAATTAAGTTTGTAGTGGAAGCGACAAATATGTAAAAAATTTGAAGTGTAATATTCGTTTGCAAAAGTACTACTTTATTTGTAGAATAACAAGATATTTGAAGAAAAATTTTTCAAGTATTTTATGAAATTTTTTTTTACAACAAATACTCTCTTCACACCTCAAAAAAAAAGAAAGAATTAATTTCGCCTGTTCCTCTGTTTCTCTTTGTGCTCTCTCTATTTTTGGAAAATTAAAGATGACAGAGAAAATAATTCAGAGAAACGAAAAAGAAAAACTACCGCAATAGCAAAATAAAGCAACAAATTAATTTTAATAATTTAAACGGTGTCTGTTTCAACAGCTAGCAGCTAGCTGTACAGCAGGAAAAATCTAAAGAGATGAATTAAAACGTGACGTGACAGGTATACGGTAAACATTGACTTTTTAATTTTTAAATTATCCCACTGTATGTTAATTTAACTGTTACTGTATGTTTTTATTAATTTTCAGCTTTGTCCACCAGGAGCAGCACCAAAACGAGTGGCACAATTAAATGTTCGGCCATCGTTGCTACAATCATCGATCGTAAATATTGACGTATCGAAGTTGAAGAAGAAAAAATGTTGGATTGTTGGATTTGCTACAACAGATAACGGTGAATTTATAACAAAATTAAAAGTGATAAAATCATACGATCAATTGCTACATTAATTAGTTAGTTATAAATTTTGAAAATTTATAATTTCTCTATTCTGCTGTATCTCTAAACATCACCTATCGTACTTTTAATAGTTTGCATTATTTGTTTTTTTTTCAAAAATTAAATTTAATAATTGTTTATTTTAGCAACAGAATTCGTCAAACAGGATCAAATTCGTTTAATTAAAATTCAATCGATCAATCCTGTAAAGGATAGGTCTAATTCTTTTTGGTCATCAATTGTTACCGCTAATGAGACTGCCTGTTGGGTTTGTTTATCATTTTCATTTCTTCCTTCTTTTTTTTTCTTTTTGAAATCAATTACAATTCTAACTTGAGACTGTCTTTTTCTTTTAATGTTCAAATTATTTTTGTTTTACTCTTTCAAATTCCTCTCAATCTTTGCCCTCTCTCAACTTCCATTATCCATTTTTTTCTCCTTTTTTCGCACTTTTATAGCAAAGATATTTGCATAATTTCTAAATGTATAGGAAAAAGTTTATTATTATCTTTGTTTTTTGCTTTCTCTCATCCAACAAACAATTAATTTATTTGTTTTCTTAGCATACTTATCACAACAGTTGAAATTTCATCGATCTTTCAATCTTTGCTCAGAAACTATTATTTTTGTTTTCTGTTAAAGTACAGAATAAAGGTCACCTGATGTTTTAAGTGAGTAAATTGCTTCCTTCGAGCACTTATTGAGGAAAATTTGAGTAGCGGAAACTTGCAAATAACAATTATAAATTACTTATTTCGAATTTTATCTGTTTTTAAAGTAAACAAGTAATTTGCTTAACATCTTCATACAAGTTATTTTACGCTCCTATAAGTAATTCGATTACTTACTTAAATATCTTCTCGTCACTTATCCATTTCAATCTTCCTTGCCTTCAACTATAGCAATTAACAGTTTATGTGTTTTAGGATGACGCTGGTGCAGCTCTGTTTTGTACGACTCGAAATTGGGGAAATATGTTAATTGGTATATTTCAACATTTGATAACACCAAAGAAACCGATCGATCCACAAAAGGAAAATGTAAAAATGGATATGACAGATAGTTGTAGTGGTGCAGTTGAAATGCGCTTCTCAAAAACGCTCAATCAGCAAAAACTTTTTGAAGCAATTCAAAAATTTGATATGGCCACATTTGTTAACATATATCAGAATTGTTTTCGGGAAATTCCATATAAATTAACACCTGGAAAGTAATTTAAAAGTTCAAATGAAATATTAACTTTTTTTTTCCCTGTTTCTTTTGTAATTTTGAAACTTTACACATTTTCATTTTCAACAGTACTTATTTTTTCACCGTCGCATTTCTGTCTGACAACATACGAATAATAAATCATCGCAAAGTCTCATATTATCGTTCCGAACAGCTTGCAGAGTAATAAATTTGTATTATTTAATTTAAATTAATTAAACGTGCATATTAAAATAAGCTTTAATAGGTGAAAATTCATTTGTTTTGCTGACATTTGTTTCCTCTCTAGCTCATCTGCTTAATTTTAGCATTTTCGTGACAGAATTTTTGCAAAAACAGGAATTGAATTGGTTTTGGTAATAATCTAGTTGTATGTGCAAATGTGATATAAGCGAGTTTGATCACGATGATAGTGATAAAGATTGCATGCTGTTAGCTTTTAAATGAAGCTCGTTTTAAATAACACAGCATTATATTATCATTATTATCACTAATATTAATTATCATAATTTGCTATCACAAAAGCAGTACTGCTTGAAATATGAATTTGCAATAGCCTACGAATAACTGACGCAGTGGAAAAATAGAGAGAGAGTAAAGAATGAAGTACTGACGATCAGCTGTCGTGGGAGAGAGAGAGAGAGAGAAAGAGATGGAAGGAATTTTTGACAAAATTGATGGTCATTTACTAGCCGTAGGGCACAGCAGTTTTACTAATCTAAGTGCTGTTCATCTTCAATATTTGCCAGTTTTCCCGCAACAAATATAGCTTTGAAAATTTTAATTTATCAATTTGTTATTGTTTATCAATTGCTAACTTGTTGTTGCTATGAACTGTGATGATATCTAATTATCCTACGTGTATTTCGTTCGTTTAGTTCGTTAAAATTTAAAATATGAAAGGAAGAGATAGTATTATAATATTATTTTAATTATTTAAAATAAAAGTTATTTTACTATATTTTTTTAAAACTAATTTTGGTATTATATTGATACTGATATTTAGCTGTTTAGTACTGTCATTCATACAGTTATTCAATGAGTACGTGTGATATTTTATACAACAATATATATTCAATTCTAAAATTTTCTAATTTAAATTTAAGAAGACAATTTAAATTTTATTTTAGTAGATTTGATTTAATAAGTCAATAAATCTTTCAATTATTAATGATCAATTTAATAGATGTGTCAGAAATTACGTAAGCAAAAGTTATGATCATAACTCCTGTAAACTATTAATTTTAAATAATTCAATTATTTTGCTAAAATTTTAATTAATCACAATAGCTTCTAATTGGTAACAGCCAGTAGTAGTACTTCATAGTTCGATAATAATTGATCGAAAAGTTATTTCAACGATATTTTTGATGATGCACAACGATTTTCATTTACATATTAATCAAAAATACAAATAATTAAAATTTTCTTTTATTTTCACTTTTTTCTTCTTTTTACACGCAACAAAATATTTTGTAATCGAAATAATTAAAACGTTTTTTTTTAAAACTTTCTTAAGTTGAAAATTGACTAAGCTAAATTCTGCTAGCATCGTATAAAATTTTTCCTAAAATCCTTGCATTTCTTTTTTTCATCTTTTCTCTTCTCTTTCCTTCTACACTTTCCATTCCTTTTTTTCTTTTTTTTTTTTAAAAAAATTAAAGAAAAAGAACGCATTTTTTTTCGTTAAAATTTATTCCGTTATTTGCTGAAGTGATGAGACTATGGGAGGAAAAGGACAGAAATGGTTGATGGCTACTCTACTGATTACATCCGTTTCCAACCTGTTTTTACACTGACTAATTACTTTTTGTTGAAATTAATTAAATAAATTGATAACTTCAAAGAGATTTAAAAGATCCATTATTATCTAATTCTTATTGAGGAAATGAAATTTAATATCGCTTTATTCGTTTTGTTCGTTGATATGATGTTGTGTGAAATCGTTAGATGCAATAAATGATAAGGATTGATTGAAATGATAAGAAATAAAAAATTTTTCACTCTTACAACTTATGCACGTGCGTACCATATGATACGGCACACGTAACAGAGATGGTATCGGACAGATCAAAATCTTCGGTGCTATTTCGTTTTTGTGAATGAAAAGAAAAAGAAGAGACTGAAAGGAGAAATAAACAAAAATTCAATAATTTTATGAAAAATTTTTTAAGGCATAAATTGTTAATGTAATTATCGCAAATAATTTTGGCGATAATTGCGCATACATTTTGCGCACAGTTATTACAAAATTAACGAAGAAAAGTGAAGAATTTGATAGTAAATGGAATTGTGAAAAAAAAAATGTAACAATTTTTTTCGTTTTTTTCAAGAAGAAATATTTTTATTCCTTTTGTTTATAACATTTAGAGAGAAAGAAATTTGTTGGAATTAATTCAAATATTCTTTTTTTTTCTTGTGAGAAATAAGAGATGAAGCCAATTAATTAAGAAATATTATAATTAATTAAGAAATATTATATAAAAAGAAGAAGTAATGTGTTTTTTTCTTTTCCATATTCTTTTTATTTCTCTTCCTCTCTCTCTCTCTCTCTCTTTATTGAATGTTTTTTTTCTAATTTTGAAAAAAAAATGAGGAATGAAAGTAAGGTAGGAAGAGGAGAAATAAGTAGTTGTAATAATTTGCAGGTGAAGAGGACGAAGAAAGGGAATATGAAGGAAGGAGAAAATTGAGGTGGAAAAAGCTAAAAGAAATTTTTGTGAATTGAAATGGACTGGTAACATTTTTGTCCTCACTAATCATTTTCTGTTCTCCTTCTTTCTCTCTGACCTTTTTTCTCTCTCTTTTTTTTCTCTTCCCCTTGTACCTTTTCTTTCCAAACATATGTGGCGAACCAGTTTTAATAATGTTTTAAAACTATAATTTTTGTCATTTTTTCAACAGTTAGTTTTTTTTCCTCATTTTTTGGAAAACCATTGCTTTTTTCAATTTCTCATTTTTAAATTATTAAATTTTGCAATTTGAAAAGATTTCAATTTTTGCTTTCTTCGTTTTATCTTTCAATCGTTTTGCGACTGTTAGAATCAACTCAAATGTAATTAGTCGAGAAATGTATAAAATACAAAAATATACGTGAAACGTGAATGTCGTGTGAAACGCGATTAATACGTGTAGTGCCATTTTGACGTGACGGAAGCATAGCAATAAATGGATGATAGATATATCATACATTTTAAGTTATTCGCCTAGAATGATAAAATTTTTTTTTGCTATTCGTAATTTATAGCTAATTTACCTATTAGATTTCTAAATTTGGAATTAAAAACAAAATTATCAATGAATAATTTTCATATGAAAAGCGATCTCGTGAGAATCATACCTGAAATTTTCTATGACCGATGATCAGAACTGGAAAATAGGCGTGAGTTTCTCAATTAGTGAAATGAAAAGTAGTTGATGAAGAGAACAGAAGAGGGAGAGGATTCAGAGAAGTTGACAGATTGTGTAGCTTAAATGCCATAGTTCAAATGTGTATATAATGAAATAGTTACTTTTAACTGCAATAACGGAATAATTATCGGAATAATTGTCTTGTAGCAGATCCGGAATCAGGAATAACTGCTATCTGTGGAGTTTTTTCCATTAAAAATTCGGAAAATTAGGCACCATTTTATTATCCCAATTTAGTTCGTCTCAACTTTTTCTTCTTTTCTCTCTCTCTCTCTCTCCCTTCCTGTTTCTTGTTTTTCTTTCCATCCATTATTATATTGTTTTTTTTTTAAGAAAAAAATTTTTCCTTCAAAATTTTTACCAACATTTACAAAATATACAAGTTGAAAATATGGAAAGGTAAGAAATATACAAACCTACAAAGTATGAAATAAACGTGGAACAGGTTTCTCGTCCAAATTTCAAACTAAAAAAACTACAAAATTTATTACAACTCATTTCAACCATTTCCTAAATAATTCAATTAATTTATCAAAGAGAGAGAGAGGGAGAGAGAGAGAAAGAAATAACGTAACATATTTTCTATTATAAAAACAATCCCAAAAAAAAACTGTTGAATCAGTCAAGTTATTAAAATAATTTTTGCTTGAAATGCCAAAGAATGAGTAACTAACTGCTCCAACTTTTTATATTTAAAAAAAAAAACTTTAAAGTTCGTCAATAGAAAAAGTTTTTTAATTTTATTTGTTCAAAACGAACATGAAAATTTTACAACATTAGAAAACAAATAATTAGTTTGCAAAATTCAATTGCGTTTTCATTCAACGGTCTTTTTCGTTCTCACTCACTTACAGTCAAATTGACCGATTTATTGTTGTAATTTTAAATTGCAAAATACACTTATATGCATATATTAAAAAAGTTATTTTTAATGAAATCTAATTTTTTTGCAATAATTTTTGCAACGTTCTTTTTTTCAATTTAATTCAAATAAAAATTGACAGTCATTAAAAAGTTTAAAGTGTTAATCTTAAAATTCTCAACCTACAAAGTAGGTGCTGCTGCATGCACTGCAATTTCCACTCTTTTATTTTTCTTCTCAATTAATCATTTCAATCAGTTCATTCATTCGATCATGCAAAATATTGAAAAAAAGTATTGCTAACACCTCTGCTCCCAATAAATTGCAACTTCTTTTATTTTTAATAAAATTAGAAAAATGAAATTTGCCGGAAGAAATCAAACGCTTCCTTTTTTGCTCAAAACAATAAGTCATTTTCCTGTTTTTGTGGTTGAAAAAATGGAAGAGCGAAATTTTCTGGAATGGCAACTTTTCAGTAATAACTTCTTTCTTTCTTTTTTTTCTTGTTAAAATTAAAATGAAAAAAAAAGATGGAGAAAGGGACAAAAAGGGAGGAATGCTCGGAATGGCGACGGATTGCGTCGGTGACTAACCTTGAAATACGTTTAGTGAATACTGTCGGTAAAGTGCGCAATTTCTTCTTTTCTCTTTTTCATCCATTACTACAAGTTAGATCGTTCTGACTGCAATCAAGTTTAGACGAGGAAGAGGAAGGAAGTAAAAGTGAGAAATAAAAATATTACAATAAAAATAATAATAATGAGTAATAATAAATAATAATAAGTAACAATGATAATGATAATGGTGGTAATAATGATAATAATAAATAATTAAATGTGCTGATTAAATTTACACGTACAGTCAATGAAAGTTAATGAGGGAAATACAGAAAACGAGTTTTCAAATTTATTGAAAGCATTGAAATGTAGTATTTTTCTATCGTTTCCTTTATTACGCTAACATCGGACATTGAAACTGATGGTTGAAGGAGTGAGTACCTGAAGAGCTCGAAATTAAAATAAAATGTTTTTTTTTGCTCTCCGAACTTTCACTGTAACATAAGCAATTAACGAATTCAATTGTTGTATGAAAGTAACTTTCGTTGCAGATATCACTAATTACTACTTTTTATGGAAAATCACATTTTAGCAATCAATCAATCATTTGTTGTTATTAAATTTATAAATTTGTGCTCACATTATTCCTTTACTTAATTATTAAGTAATTCAATTTATGTTTATCAAAATGAAAAAAAAACAACGTAGAAATTTTGTTTCATACAAAGTAATAAAAGCAAAAGTTTGTATTTCATTTTTAAATGATAATTTATGCATATATATGTTATGATGTATGAATTTGTAATTTAATAGAACGATTTAATAATAATAGTTCCATAGGACTGACTTTCACAATGAATAAAATAGTCCAACAAATTAAGACTTTACGCCGTTTCCGTAAATGTTTTGTAAAAGAAATATATTTAATACAACAATGTAATCTTTTACTTTAATTAATTTGAGTTCTTAGCAGTTGCATAATAAATCTGATACTAAAATTATATCAGGCTTGTATCTACTGATCGTACTACCCATATCAGATCTGTAATTTGACGTTCGAAAGGAGTAACGGTGGACTGTTTGTTTTAACGGCCGTTGTTGTTGTTGCCCTTTTGTCCTTTCCATTTCATTTGCGTTGCGGCGAATTACGTCGATGTTCCAAAATTGACAGAAAAAGGGTCGATCCGTTGCAAGTCTTTCTTTGCATGTCAACGATGCTGTCAAAATTTACGACTGTTTATTCATCCCTCTTTTTCTTTCATATTACACTAACACTAATTATTGAATAGTTTGTAGGAGAAAAATCAAATTTAAAATTAACGTTTGTATTTTGTAAATTTAAGGGAACCTCAGAAATTAATAATTTAACTTTGAATTTTTTAGTCAAATAATTAAATTTAAGTTTTTTTAAAGTTTTTTTTTAAATAATTAAAATGGTAACTGTAAGAACATATTCAATAAATGAATTAATCGTTGAGGAATGAAGCATTCACTAATTTCGAGAATTCAAATATCTAACCTAAAAATTTATTTTATGCAATACCCGTTCGGTGCGCGTTTCTCAAAGTTTGTTGAATGCAATGCAACTGTTCAACTGCCCAATTTAGCGATCTCGTCCTCTGTCCACTTGATTCGCATATCCGGTCATAACCGGTTTTGCCTTGCAAGTATTTTGCAATCAATTATATTTCTTTGGTGATGACAATTGCACAAATACATAAATATATGTAACATATATATGCATAAATTCAGATAAAACCAAGTGAATTGCTCGTTAGAAATACTGTTAGTACTGGTTTTAAAACGGACTGAAAAACAGATAATTATTATTTTGCATTAAAAAAAGCAAACTTTTGCAAGACGTCTTTTTTAAATTTAATTTGCTTCTTCCGGCAATTTCAAAAAAGTGAATTTTAACTTAAATATATTACATTTGTAAATAAACAGAACAAAAAAACAGTTAAAGATTATTTAATTGACTGCACAAATCTTGCGAGAAATAAAAAAAAACAAAAAAAATAAACAAAATTAATTTGAATTTAAATGTGTAATTTAATTATTAAATTATTGCTAAACGATTATAATTATTTTAATTTACATAATTCATAACTAATCGCTTATATTTGATATAAAATAAAATAAACAATTACATACGTCTGATAAATATATCTGATAAAAATAAAATGCAACAATTAATTAATTAATTAATTAATCATAAATACAAACAATGTAATTTGTAAAAATGGCAAATGAGTGTTTCAAATTTTCAACAAGTTTCATCTTCCTTTTTTTTTTTCAAAATTTTATCTTTTACGAGAACACACAGGTGAATAATATAGTTGTATGCATGTGCGTGAGTGTATGTGCGTGGGTGTCCGTTTGTATCTATGTGTGTGTGTGTGTGTCTGTGTGTGTGCGTATTGTTGTGTGTCACACACACACACACACACGCACACACATACGTGAAAATTTGTCGCATTCGTTATTTCGTCAATTGTAAATCTTCTTTATGCATATTTTACAATTACTTTAATATCTGATCGAATCAGTTCGTTTTTAATTGATTAATTAATTAAGAAATTAATTAATTCGTTGGTATTAAATTTAAAATAATCCATTCTCTCTTCTTTTCTCCACTCCTAACGATTAAGACTATTTGTTGTAAGAAAAAAACACTTTCGTTTGAAAATATTTTCGTTTGCTACCACTACCATTGCTGTGACATTTTCACGAAATGCTTGTTTTATTGTTTTTCATTTGCCTATGAAATATTACTGTTTTTTTTTGGTCGTTTATTTAGAAAAAAAAAGGGAAAAAAATTCATTTCAATTCAATTCAGTTGGATTGAATTGAAATGAAAAAAAAATTGAATTGAAATATAAAAAACGATTGAATGGAAATATAAGAAAATGTTAGTTTTTTTTTTTAAATGAGTGGTCACTTTTTTTCTTAATGATCAAAATAAGATGAAACATAAAGAGATAAATGGATGGATGAAGTTTCTCCCTTTCTCTCTCCCTCTCTCTCTCTCTTTCTCCCATTTCTCTGCACTCTTTAATTAAATGTTTGATTTATGAGAAGCATTGATAATATTTTCCATTTCATTCATCTTATTTCATCTCATTTCATTCTTTTTCGTTTCATTTCTACCTTGCGGATGCTTATCGAATAAGAAGGAATGAATTTAAAAATTAAATTTGAAACGAATGAAATTGTTATGACATAAAAAGAATTTATGAAACAGAACTGATGACAACAGTTCTTTTATGTGTGTGTGTGTGTTTTTTTGCAACTGTCATTTATCAATTATTTATGTGAAAATTTTGACATCTAAAAATTCCATTTAAAAAATGTAAATTTGAATTTTGTCCTTTTAAATACATTACCGAAATTCAAACTATTTTTACATTTTATTTATGTTGTGGTGCGAAGGCAAGAACTTTTTAGCTTCTCTTCATGAAGTACTACTACTTCCTTCCACTGCACTGTCTTTCTTTAACGAACATTAGCTATGTTAGCTGAATTACGTGGGGTGATATTAGAAGAGATAAGTAGGAAAGCATTTCGAGGAACATTACGTAAACATTTCAAAAGTATGCAAAATGTCCGGTTATAATGAAATTGAAGATTTGATATTTACAAATTGAGAATAGTGCAGTTCATATTTATCAATTAATCATTTCTCTCAATCTTCGCAACTATTTGAACGGAAATTTATATCACTGCCTTTCTCACGTCGTATAATTTTGTAAAAACAAAATGCTTTTGAACTATTAGAATTTTGAAAAAAAAATGCAATAACAATATTTTTGACAACATTTTTCCTTTTTATTGTTATTGTTCTCGATGTTATTGCTATTGCTATTGTTGTTGTTGTTGTTGTTGTCATTGTTATTGTTGTTGTTGTTGCTTTGTTGTTGTTGTTGTTGTTTACAATACTATTTGGCATTTAATTTATACTAAATAATAGTATACTGTTTAAATGTAACAATGTTGCAATCACTGCTAGCTTACATGAATGAATAAAGCGAAGATTTTAAATCATTTAAAATGTAAGCTAATAGTGATTACAACATCGTTACATTTAAACAGTGTACTATTTTTAAATTTTTAATTTTAAAATTTTCAGCTTTTAAAAGCTGATCAACGGATTAACTGAATAAAATAGCTCATCGGTAATTACTATTTAATAATTAAATTAAACGGTAATTAACTAGCTGATTGAAAGCTAATTAAATAGCTTTAATTTTTGTACAATTACCTGTTTTAGTATTGAGCCAAAGAACGATCGTCGTAAAATGCAACGGATTGGTTGGTTTGATGCATTTCGAGAAAACGGTGATCCAACTTGGTTTGGCGATAATCGAACGCCAGTGATATTCGATTTACAAATTTGTGCATTAGCATCGATATTTATTATACCATTTCTAGCATTTCTAATTATCCTTCCGGGTGTTCGACACTATCGAATTGCTTCAACAATTGCATTCGTCCTTAGTGTTACTGTTGGCGCAATTATTTTAAGTACGTTTAAATTTAATTATTTTGTTCTGTAATTTGAAAAATTTTTATGCAAGAATTATTTAACTGTAACCGTAACAAATGACCACTGTTTTTTTTGTATTCCTCTTTTGGATAATTAAACTAGGTTAATTAAGACATGTTGTCCTTTAATGTGGTAACTGCTATGCTTATATAGTAAAATTAAAATAATTAAATTAAAATTATGATTTTTCACTTTAAATTAACACTTCTGATATTATCACTAGTATGATATGACAAAAATTGCCATTTATACCTGTAATTTATTGCTTATCCAACTGCTAAAATGGAAATACATTTTTTCATTAAAATTATTGCAAGTAAAAAGAATTTGTTAAATATCAATTTTAGGTTAATAAAATTAGTAAAATAAAATAGCTTCTTTTTTAGAATAATCATATTTGCTACTTAAAATCGTTTGATACATTTGTTTTCGAATCATTCATCAGATGGAATAAATTATGAGAAAATGTTTCAGTAGAATTTTAGGACTTTTAAATGAACTAATGAGATTTGTAAATTTGATAAAAATCTCTCTCCACTCATAACGATTATTTTCAATCGAATATTCATTCATCAATTTTATCACCGTCGTTCCAACTATTCAGTGATAAGGAGGAGGAAGAAGATGTCTGATAATTGCAATAATCGAAATCATTCGGAACTTTAAAATGGACAGGGAAAGAGAAGAGAATTATTACTTTTTAAAAAAAAAAACTTTTTCCTTTGCTTATATAATGGATTTCTATGTTTGATTGTGATTTTTTTTTCATTTATTGAATTTCAATTCGAAGGCTTAACAAAAATCTAAAAGAAAATATTAGGATAAAAACCAAGAGCAATCAAAATTTAAAAGTAATAGTTTTATTTTTTAAAAAAAATGTAATTAACAATTGAAACGGTCAGTTATAAATTTTTAATTTTTATTTTAATAGAAATTTAATCGTTGTATAGTGCTGTGCAAGAATACTATGGAAGAATTTTTAAAAAAAAATTTTCAAACAAAAAAAGTAGATAATTCGACCAGAAAATTGAAATTTTAATTGATATTTTTACATTTGAATAATAATTTTACATTTATAAAAATTTCACTTTTGTCCTACTAATTTTAATTTCATGATTGCTAAGCAAAATAATTATTCAAAACTGTGAATACATAATATTATTGAGCAAATTTATTAAAACATTTTAATTTTATATTTATATTTTCTGTAAGTTTGATCTCAAATATCCTCTGATCAGAGATTAATCTTTAATTAACGAATAAATTAACCGTTCCTCTAATTCTCCTTGCATCTTCTAATAAATGAAATGAATTTGAAAGAAAAAACAAAACGACAAATTTGTATGTTTCATTAATTTTTTTTTATCATTTAATTCCACATGAAAGACTGCGAAATTTTAAATTGAAACACTAAATTTCACTTTGTAATTCCATCTGAGCGGTAGAAGAATACTATTTTGGCCGAGAAACATTTAGTGTTATTAAGCCTTCCTTAAACTAACCGGAAGCTAATCCGGTTAGACTAATTGGAAGTAGCTAACTTCAGTTAGTCAGCAGTGGCCAATTTTACTTATAGCTAAATGGATATATTGAAGTTTTTGATTACTTAAAATAAAATTAATTTAGAAGCGGTAGCGTGGAGGCTAACTAAGGGATGGTAAAAAAAAATTAAATATTATAAAAATGTTTTAGGTTGACTAATTTTAATTATTCTATCAAATTTCAGTAAGCATTCATTATCCAAGTTGGCATCAAGGAAGTATTCGAATTTATTCCACCTATCGAGCATTTACAACAGATAGATTAGATGCTATTCTTGGCGTACGTATAGGCCTCAAACATGTTAACGTCACGCTTACAAGTATATTTTTTTACTTGCCTAAGATAAAGTGAAAAAATTTTTAAGATCATGAAATAGTATCGAACTGAGTGAAAAACAAATTTTTGTAGACTTTGTATATTTAAATTTATCTTTAAGAATTTCAAGAACAAAGAAGCCTGTAGCGATTAAAAATTCCTTCGTGATATTTCAGCTATTATCGTTGATGTGAGGAAGTGCTATTTGTGATGGAACGAATAATTACTTTACTAAAATTGCTTTACTTTACTTTATATATTAGATGAGTAATGAATCGTTAGAATTAGTTAATTAATTAGTTTCTATTTCAGGTGTGTCCAAATGTGAAAAAGAACAACAACATCCATTGAATGACTTGAAATACAATGAACGCTTTGAATTTCTAAATGGTTTTGTTATTTGATTGCAAAAAATTATTTATTAAAATTAACAAAATTTAATCCAATAAGACCTCTTAATAATATCAAAAGAGTAATAACTCATTGCTGCAGACTATTTAACCGTTTGAAGGATTTATTTCACTACTTGAATTTTAATTCTAGTAGAAAATAAAGATTTCATTCCAGTCATAGCGAAGTACATGGCTCAATTATTCCAATAACTTTTCATTGTAGTTCTTTTTTTTCGAATATATGCAAAAATTAAAAAATGTTAAATTAATAATTAAAATTGATCTGATTTTTCCAAATTGTGCAACATCTGAATTGACACACTTACATATCACGAAGAGTGCAAGATTTATCAATTTCTTTTTAATATTTTAACAATTTAATAGTTAATATTTTAGAGGTTTATTTTGAAATTATGAATTAAAGAAATATTTGTGCTAAAAGTTTGAAAGTATACCATTTAAAATGTTTTCTTGCAGCATTTTCAATGGAAATGGAATTGGAAAAGAGTTTGAGGAGAGGCTTACCATATCCGATACTGAAAATAATCGAATATTTAAGCGTTGATCGAGCGGGATTTGTTTGGGGCAGGCAATATCGTCTCACCGGTCACTACACCATATATTTGCTATGGTAGAATTATTCATAAATTTTATTTTTATTCATTAATTTGCAATTAATGATTTCGTGACGAAAAGGAAAGAGAATTGGAATAGCAATAATTGTTCAGTGATAATTTAAAATTTCATAATAACATTTTATAACTTTAAATTTTGTTAAAGAATACAGTAGATGGGTGTGTGTAGTTAAAGTTTACATTAAATCTTAATATTGTTGCATTCTGAAAATCCTTCCTTTAAACTCTGATAAATTTTATAACAGTAAATTTACAGTAAGAGTTTCAATTGATCCAGTAAATAATGATAATTTCAAATTAAAACAATTAAAACTAACGATAAATTAATCAACCGTTAATAAAGTATGCAAGACTCACTTTCCTACCTGTTTCTACAGCTTCTGGAAAACAAAACAAAAAACAAAAAGGGCGAAAGAAAAGTTTTTTTTTTTGTTTAACTTTTAGGACGGCATTTGCTTTTTGGATTATTCAAATTTTAATGTTATGCTTGGTGCCTCATAATTTTGCAAAAATCGTTGTCATTGTTGGTATATTAGTTCTGTTAGCTGATTTCGTCTATTTTACATTTGTCCCGAAAAATCTTCAAATACGATTTCCCTCGTCGGATGGCTCAATGTCAATTCTTGATTTTCATCTCTCAACCTGCTTTTATGCAACATTAATTGCCGGTTAGTGTCGTCTATGCCAAGTATTTTTCTCTTTTTCAAATTATTTCAAAATTTTTATCAAAAATCGACAATGAAAATTTCAGCATAATTCATTATACTGAAGAAGGAATGTGATTTTTTTTTCTTGTTGATATAAATATCTAAAAAATTTTACAATTTTAATTTAATGCAGTAATGGTGTACAGGAATTAATTAAAATTATCGTAGTAAAATTTGTATTACTCAACAATGTAACATTATTAATTGATAACAATAAGTTACAGGTATTACAAGTTTGCTGTACGGTGGAATATTGTTAATTTTACAAGCGAAATCACTGTATACACTAAAAACATTTATCACTTGTCATGCTGATAAGCATTGCTGTAAAGTGATGAAGTGTGAAGATAACACTATGCTATCACTTACGCCACCAAGTTCAACATCAGCATCTCCAAGTGAAGCAACGACAGTCAGTTTAGCTAAGCGAAATATATTTATCGGAATGATATCTTCACTACCGAAACGATTTTAAGAAAACAAACGAAGTAGATATCTGTCGTCGTCGTTGTTGTTGTTGTTATTGTTGTTGTTGCGGTTTCTCTTTTTCGTTGCCATCGGAAAAATATCAAATCGATTATGACGAAAATGCGCAAGAAACGGGGTGATAATTAAGTTTGTCGGGTTCGTTTCATAATTTCATTAATTGTTCTCATTTGCATTTTTAATCCGACAATTTGCCCGTGCCAGTCAACAGTTAAATTTTTCTTCTCTTAATTTAAAAAATTTATTAGAGTTCAATGAATTCATCTGTGATAAGAACTGAAATGTGATCGCTAATGCATTGCTCACAGTTTAATGACGTTGGAAAGGAGGGGATGGGGAAGGCAAGGGATTCTAATAAATTTAAAAAAATTTTTTTTTGATTTTAAATCCAAAAGAAATTGAAATGATTACTTTACTACATTTACATCTACAACATTAATTTGCTCCTTCTCCTTTACTCTAATTTGAAAAATTTAGGTAATATTTTGTAGGTAAGTGTTATCGTTAGATTATTGTTAGCTATCTAAATAATGTACGAAAGATCAGTTACTACGTTATTCTTTCTCATTTCAAAAATTTAAAAAAGATTTTTAATAAATAAGCTGGGAAAGATAACTTTATGCTAATATGTACGATGTAAAAGCATTACTTTTAATAGCAATTAAAAATTAAATTTACAGTCTAAAAATCATCTTTTACTATATGGTAAATGAATAAAATTTCATTGACGCTTATTAATTATTATTATTTCATGGTGCTACTAATTTCTATCACTTCATACTTATATACATACTTATCAACTTATAGTGTCTTCCTCTCTATGTTCATCTCGAAACTCATTTTATAAAAACAAGATGAACAGGTAAATCTTTTTTCTGCTATTCATTTACATCACTAATTCGTTCATACCGGTATGTATTGAAATTTGTGTTCAATGTTATCTGTAACATTAGCATTGTATACATTAGCTTGGTGAGTTATCGATCATTCTCCTCTATGTTTCATCAAACTGAGAAAACAATTTCATCAATCATTTAATTTTTATTTAATTAAATCATCCAAAGAGAATAAGTAATCGTTATGCAATTGTACAGGTGTGCCACATCATCTTGTGCCATTCTCTCTTCATTTCTTTCTTTCTTGCATAAATAAATTATATTTCTTCCCATACAAAAATTAAATTAATTCATTTCTCATGCAAAAAAAGACAGCGAAAGAAAGATGGAGTAAATTTCAATTTCAATTTAATCATTTATATTTTAGCATTTGCTAAAAGGAATCTTTACTGCATATGTTTTCTAACACATCAGGTGGTTGTTGTATGATTTCCCTTATCAAGCAAATAATAATTCAAGTTTATAGGGACGAAAAGTAGTAATTTGTTCAATTTTTCCACTAATAAATGGTTATGAATAATTGAGCTATAAATACAAGGTTAAAGGTCATATCATTAAATAACGAAAGTAATTGAGGACGAAATGATTTTACCTAATTAATTAACACTTTTATATGAGGAATAATACAACAACACGCCTTACTTCTCTATTCAGTTGATTTAAGAAAAACATTTGAAAGAAACTCCTTTGATTCATTTAAGCTTAATGCTTTTTCTTTTTTTAGAAAAATTCTACAGAGTTTTCCCATTTCATTTTATTGGCTATATCAGTGATATTATTGTTTATGCTTGAAACTTTATCAAATTATCATTGCTGGAAACAGCTATTATCATATGCTCCCATTAGTGCTTTTATTGTTGTCACTATTGATGGTAGCTTAATTATCGTAATACTAAGATTATGAAGCAACTTGTTATTTTATCATATACAGTACATACGCATATGGATAAATTCATTTGAAAAAATAATAAAGGCTTTTGAAATTTATTCTTTCAAAATTAGAGTAAATAAAAGTGGTAATAAATAACACTCTAGTTAGATCGCATTAATTAATTGCTATTTTTTAATTACTCGTTCAGATCGCTTCGACTGTTTGTTGCAAGTTTAAGCCTGAACCAGGTTTCGACTTTCACAATAAGAAAATGCGAAAAGTTGGTAAATCGGCGGAAACGGTTGTAGTACCAATGAAGAAGTGAAATAAACCACCGGAATACCGAATGAATAAGCTGCACACAATGTTAACCTTCACCACTATTATTTAACTTTAAAAAAAAGGAAAAAATAATAATTCATACAAATATTATTACAGTATTCTACTAAAGCATTGAACAATATTTGAATATTTTAAGCAACATACAAAATGAACATTCATTCATGAAAAATGTGTAGTTTCATGTATATGGAAATTTTCACAACGATCCAAACTTCTTATAGAACAAACGTTTTATAGAAGTTGCTTTTGATTAAAACCTAAAAAATTCAGGAATATGTTGGGAAATCAATTCGCAGCTATCTACTTTTTATGACTAATAAATCAAAAATTTCTTAAAAAATTATCAAATGAACAAATTTAGATTCTCATCTACGATTTTACTTCTTATAATTTTGTGAAAACTCATAGCCTGAGCAACATTTTAAGAACAGAACCTATTTGAAGAGAGAGGAATTTAGGTATGACTTTTCAGAGTTCTTAAATAGCACACTTCAGTTAATGCTATATGCCCATAGATAACCACACATAAAAGCCTGCTGCTTGGTCATGTGTATCTTTAGTCAACTGTGAAGAAACATCGAAAAAACACATGGGTCATAATGTTACATCTCAAATCTGAGTTATGGACATTACGTTGAAAATTTTCATATTTAAAAATTGCGTTAAACATCGTCCCTTAAGTTCCAATATTGAAATGAAACATTTTACGAAATAAAAAACCAGAATTGTTTCTCCACGCCCCATATTTAGATTGTTTTGACGTTAAATATTCCATCCAAAGTGTTACCAATTGATACCCGGCATAATATTCCCAAATCACAAAAAATGATTTTTAGAAACGGTAAAAGCAATAAATTTAACAACAAATAATTTCCTTCTTAATATCTGATAGAAAAAAAAAGGTTTAAAAAATGAAGAGAAGCGGGAAAGAACTGACAAATATATCTTTATAAATGGAATAGAATATAATTATGGAACGTTACAGTGGAAACAGTAAAATAGGAAAGAATGAATGAGGGCGGCACGGAACATGAAATACTGTACCAAAAAAGATAACATTATCCGTTACTTTTTATTCATATTGCTGTCTGTGGTAGAAGACAGAATATAGCGAGCATATCTAAATATATGCAACACAACCAGGAAATCCTGAAAAAGCAAATGAAAAACTAAAAAACAGTAAAGTTTTAAGATCAAAAATAACTTATCCTCTACTGTGAATTAATCGCTGCAAAGTTAGTGTTTTGAAGTTAGTGTTTTCTCTTATGTGAGTGTTTCAAATCGCCAATGCTATTTCCTTAGAAATAAGAAAAAAAAATTTTCTATGTCTCAAAAGTATTAAATAACACGGCCGCAAAACAAAACTTGACCAATAATTTTGTTATAACTTCCAAATTTTCACTTACAACAAAAAATGGTGCTTTAATGTTCCTAATTCAACAAAATTTCTCGAACCATGAATTTATAACTGAAGTTTTTCGTTGGATGGTGATGTATGATCTGTTTGGCCAGATGCTCCCGATGCTTTCGCCATGCCAGAAATTTGGTCAATGCTTGTAGATGCCGCCATTCTTGCCTAAAACTTTGATGTACAGTTAGTCCAAATCAGGATCAAATCAAATCGTGTACCAACTGGAGACTGCAATCGACAGCTTTTATTAGCCATCTCAAAAATGCTCCATTATGCGTCTTTGGTTTTTATATGCATGATATCACACAACACTTTTTACACGGATAGTAGTAACTAGATAAAGGAAACTAGTATAACTGGATCGATTTAAAAAAATATATTTTTTCATTCTTATCATTTCCAATCGAATTTGACAAGTTTGACAAGAAATTTAAAAACAGCAGTTTCATCCTTCCAATTCCATCGATAAATGAAAAAACGAATTCCTCTAGAGCAAAAACAAAACGAAAAGCAAACAATATGAGCAAAAATATGGAATGGCATAAAATCGGTGATTTCAACAAATTGTCATTTTTTATTCCATTTCCATTACTGTTGGGATCTTGTCATCTCATAGGGCAAAATAGACAAAACAGACAGTCGTTAAATTTAAAAGAAATGAGGGTTAAAGTCTAACTGTTTCAATATTAATGTTGAAATTTAGTTCGACAATATTTTAATGAATATAAAAAAGAATCTTAAATTCTTAATTGAAATCAAAGAGTTATTATCAACAACGTGCGAACTCCACAATGTATTTACCTTAAACAGATAATATTTTTATTAAAGGTCAAGGAAAATCCTTTATCAAATTCCATAGCACGTGGTATGTTATTATATTAAAAAAGTTATAAAGAATGCGAACGAAATAGGGAGGAAAGAAAGCGTATAAGAAGGTCTTACGTTCGTGTACGCTGTTCCGAGTTTAGATTCAAATGATTTGAATATTGATGAATTACGCATATCGTTCCATTTGTTCTTCACAGTATCCGCTGTACCCGCAACCACTTCCGACGTTTTCTGGTACCTGAAAAATCGGAAATCATCTAACCGCATGAGACTGAAAGATCTTTTAAATAGGCTGCACACAAACCTTCAAATAATTAAAGGAATTTGAAAGGTTTACACAATGCTGAACATAGTGCGCAAATTAAGAGTGCACAAGTGTTAAACTAACCACAGCTGCAGATTCAACATTACCTTGAGTAAAATATGGTTAAATCTATGCTGAAAAATTCAGAATTCATTCTATTGAAACAAAACTTACGCTTGAGATTCCTTGACATGCTGCAAAGAGTGATTGATGTCAGCAGTAAATTCAGTGAAGGGTGAAATCCCTAATTTTCGCTTCAAATCACTCGCATGCTTCTGACGTGCAGCTAGTACTTGACGTAATGTATTAATTTCTTCTTCAGTCTAAAAAATTCTAACTCAGCAAAGTATTTGTAAAAGAAATACAAACTGAAAATTAAGCTACCAAACTAACTGAGACTGGGTAAGCTACAGATCAGAAACAGAACCTAAACATTTAAAGTATCGTACTTCTTAAAAGAAAGCATGTGCTAAATACTGATGATAATCAGTTCGCATATTATGCCATAATCTAAGGAGCTTCAGCAGATCCTGAAAAGTACTCAGCTGACTAGACTACGCAATGGAAATCACTGTCACCTGAAAGCCGGAATGATAGAAGCAAGCTAAGGCGATGAATCGAACTTCAACAGTATCAACAAGTTTAACTAAAAATTAGGTACTTCATTGCAAAAAGGACGTACCTTTTTTAGTTCCTCTTTGATCAATTCCTTTTCAACTTCACTGAGTTCAATTGAAGTACCATTAATGAAATGTTCATCGGCAGCTGAAAAATCACACTCTTCTTACAAGATTAGTTTGAAACAAATTTATCATTAAAATAAATAATACTGAGCATTTAAAGTACATGAAGTTTGCTTTTTGTTTTTTCACGGCTTCATGATGAATATGAGGAAGTAACAGTACTCCGAATCAAAACATTAGAATGCAGCTATTTCGTTGAATTAACTCGCCTATTACTTTAGTGCACGGTTTTTTTTTCATAATCGAATACTTTCAAGAGAAGTGCTGATTAATAGCAGAATTTCAAATCATTTCATGCAGAGAAAAGGAAGCTAGTTTCATAATGAAAATTAACCGTTCTTCAAAATAATGAATCAAGTAAAATATCTTTTCATTATCCTTCAAGCGAATATAAAAAAAAATTATATAATATAAATTAGTTATATAAAAACAGTGAAAAACAATTTCATAAACAACACTTGCGTAATATGATTCCAAAAAAAGAAAAAAAACACCTTTCTGAATAATTTACCTCTTCATTCTCTCTGACTTAGTTTAAATAATTAACAACACCAAATTTCAAGTAGCCAATGACAAAAAGATGATAGAAGTTCAGAAGATTAATGGGGAAGTGCAAAAGAAGATTATATATCATAAAAATAAAGGTCATAATTGCGGTAAATGACT
>JABVXW010000067.1:119251-136845 GCA_013365375.1 Litomosoides brasiliensis | reverse complement strand
TAATCAGGGCTGATTGATGGATGATAAGTCCGACACTTTGAAGGTTGTTAATTTAGACTACCGACCTTCAGTAATATTTTCCTCGTCATCCGATGATCTGTTTAATTCATTGGCAAATTTATCCAAGGCGTCCTGCATTTGGGCATCTTTCTTCCTTCCCAGAGATGACAATTCCTGGGTGGTTACCATGCTTGCTTTGGATTTTTGGACTGCGGTTTGTTTCTGAGGAGGAGACGTCTTGGAAGACATTACCCGATTCACTTAGTACACGAATATTCTCGGAATAAACTACACGCCAGGCGCTAAAAATGACTCATTTTTTTCTCAAAATACGATTAAAGCTGCGATTAATGCGATATTGTAGTCTTCGGTAAATTTGACCAAATATCCTTTCTTATTCCATCTCAATGCCACACTCTGAACCAGAAGATAATTGCACACATGCTCATAGAAACTCCACACTAGTAAAGAAAAGAAAACGCTGTTCTATTTCGGTTCAAAAAAAGATAAAAAAAAGAGAAAAATTGTCACTCAAATATCCATTAATGGCTAAATGAACAAAATTCAAAAACTAGAATAGAGTATTATCAATTTCCATTCAACAAAATTCACCACGATTTTGCTATTGGATTTAACAAAAATTTTAAACAGTCAGCGCAGAATAACGTAAGATGGGGATGATCATCCTAGCTGCATTCGTGCGTTTCCTCCATGATATTGATAAGTGTAAAAAAATAAAACTGCAAATGTTACCATCCAATTTTAAAACTAACCATCCAATAGCCAACTCTCATTAATGTCTCCGTAAATCATAAATAATCTTTTTAACATTAATTAAGGCATATAAAGGAGAAAAAGGGAAAAAAAAACATCTTAATTGCCAAGCTTACCACCGGAGTTTTCCACATTACAAACATAATCGTTATGCAAATTACAACATTATCGATCTTTTTTCAGGTTATATTAAAAAGGCTAAAAAGACCATTTCAAATAATAACATTTGCTTGATGCGAAGAATACAACATATGATTCTTAATCAGCAATACAATTTTCTGAATGGAACTCTATGAGTGATTCTGACCAAGGTATTCATAATTTAGCGATTTTAATGGCTAAAATTGATCAAAACTATTGAATTTTTGAAAAAATCTGAAAAAAAGCAATCAATAAACTCGCCCCCTTCAGTACATTAGCTTGTGCATAGTTTGAATCATCCGCACTTTGCTGATCAAAAAACAGGCAGTCTTTTTGAACAAAATATGCATCGTAATATTAAGTAATAAAAAAAATTCGTAATATTAAAATAAATAAAAAGCTCTTCTTCATCATCAATAAATCAAATCAAATTGATTCTGTACCTCAAAATCTAAAAGAAAATCAATCAATGACCTAAACCGCCTATTTCTCTTTTTTTTCACATAAATCATAATTGCATAGTTTAATTTATTAAAAACTTTTAGTTAAAAATAGTCAAAAGATTCGCGAAAAAAACAAACAGCCAATTAAAATTTCCCAGGAAAATACAGAGAAACAGACGACTGATTGGAAGAATGAATGAATTGGAAATTTAGATGCTCTGCGTGCATGTCTGTTTACTTCACTCACACAACTTCAAAACTGTAGAATCATATATGTGTCACGCTGTCTTAACAAAAACCTGAAATAATTCACTAGAAGTACGACAATCCCGCTCTTCACCCTCCGCCTTTCCCCTCCCCTCTTATTTCCCACATTTCATGCACGCATATGCATCTACAAAATAATCCATTACAATGAAGCCCTTTATATATATATATATATGATATGATATGATATGACAGTGATATAAATGACATTTATGCCCTTACCATTATTAGTTTGATTCCTCATTTCATTCACTTTTCACTTCTTTTACATCAATTCTGCTTTCCGTTCATGAAAATCATTCGTATTCTAAAAGATTTCACCATCATCAGCTAACGTGTTCGACTAGTAGTAAAACTACTTCGAGGCTATCCATTTCAAATATTTCATTGCAGCGTGGTATAAAACAATTGTGTCGGAATAGGATAAGAAAATATTTTCGGAAAGGTTCCAAAAAGGAAAAGCAACTACTAGCAAACCAAATCTATCAACCAATGAGGTAGACGCAATAATTAAACAGCTGCTACCACCGTTTAATGATAAACTCATAGAACGTTGCTTTCCCCCAAAACCTCCTGCTAACGCAAAACATTTCTTGTTCACCACTAAAATAGCTCATTAAAAAAGAGGAGGAAGTGGAAAAAGAATAGATGAGATACATGAAAAAGTAAAAAAAATAAAATGATAGTTTGCATAAGGGTGAAAAAGTGAAAAAAAACAGAAGAATTTGTAAAACAATTTAGAAAAATTCCATAAATAGCAAAATAAATATGATGATTAGTACTGAACTGCGTATGTATATATAGTATGCATTCCCATCAAAACCCAACAATTTCTAACATTTTGCAATAAAATATGCAACAAATAAAAAAGTCCTTTATCATTCATCGCCATCTCTTATTTATATTCAACAATGCATACGCTCATGTAGCTCTCGCTTACCTATCTTAAACCGATTTCTTTTCAGTCAATTCTTCCATCAACCCCTATTACTCTCGTTTATGGTATTTTACTTCTATCCACTGCCATTCTTCGTTGTGCACATACATAATCTCATAAAAAAATTTGTATTGACATAACCTACCGATGAAAAACATATTAATCGTCGTAATCAATAAATCAATAAATCGTAAACAAGTGAATAAATTGTATTTCGAAAAAAACACTCCACGATATTTCAATATTTCCATCAGATTTTGTAAACTGCTTTTAGTATTTATAATTTATTTTACTACATTTTGATATCAGTTTTTTAATGTAACAAATGGGATAAATATGTCGACAGGTGCTACTGCAAACATCTTTTAATAAGCCAATGATTGGCTGACTTGGTCTAATATACGCGACATTAAACTGCGCCATAGTCTCACCTTACAGGGTTTTTCAACAATGTTTACATAACAGAAAGAAAAAAAGATTAGGTAGTCTATAAGTCACAAGCTAATTGAAGTGACACAAATGCTTTCGAGCAATAAATAATTAATTTTTCTGCAATATGTTCCCCAAACTGACATTCATTTAAATGCTTAGAAAGCTGCAAAGTTCATTTCACAGGCATTATTAAGTATAACTTCTATGAATTTCAGAAATAACAAAGTAGTTCCCTGGATTTTCCATCTATTAAGAGTGATTTATTTATTCATTTTTTCTACCCATTCCACATAAATTCAAAACATAATTTTCGATTAAATTACAGCACATTTTATAGGGTAGAGCGAGCATTACATCACATAACAGGTAGCAAGAGTATGAAATAAGTATGCAACCCATCAATGAAATGATTCAGTCAATAAATTCGGCAGTCTAGAAGAAATTTTGCTTCTAAAATAAGATTGGATATAATGAATACCTTCTAATCCAGCTGTTGCCATTTGCTTGGTATCTCGCAACCGTAAGTTAATAGGAAGTTAAACACTTCTAAGCAGTAATCTGAAATAAATGGAATTTCAAAAATACAACTTAAAAACATTACTTCGTCGAAGTACTGATAGCATATAATGAAATGTCTACTTTTCCTGAGAGCAGTCGAGCAAAAATATGTACTTATACGATATTCTACATAACGTATATATAATATCGTATGAATACATTGGCTACGCTTCGGAAGACCATAACTTAAGTATGCTCACTGACCTTATGGAAATATTAATGGACTGTTATAATGATAACGGTGTACATTTCAGTTATAATGATAACGGTGTATATTTCGGTGTACATCAAAAAATACATTTCAGTTATTTCTTAGTTGTGACAAGTGTAAAAAATCACGTAAAACATTATTATACATTATTGTAAGTGAACCATACGTTTATGGTTCACGCACAATAATGCGAAAAAAGAACATGTCTCATTAAATTACAACATTGCAACAAATTATATTTTTTGTCTAGTTAGATGTAAATTTGAAAACAGTAAGGATGAAAAAGAAAAGCACGAGGGAAAGAAAGAAGAAGGGGGAGACGAGAGGAGAAAAGGTCAAGGTGCGGGAGGTTGAAGAGTGGGAAGAATTAAGTAGCAGTCTTCTGTGATGCTATTACGGCCTGCGGCCCTTCCCGTCTCGTCCAATAAAGAAGGGCAAATGAATTAGGATGGGAAAATACGGATGGTTTATGCAAACAGTCTGAGTGTGCGTGTTGTTCGAGTTTGGTAGAGTGGGCTGTCATTCTCCGGTTCCGGAAGATCAACAGGACATCTAAGGTGGGTAAGTAAAACACCTCCTAAGAGATCTTGGATGAGAATATAGGGTAAGCTAGTAAAAATGGTGAAACTGTCCTTGTCGTTTGCGCAAAAACTTCATGACGCTGTCAATATAGAAGCAGCAAGAATACTTGTGAGGAATTATGGGAAAAGGTTAGAGCCTGTCTGTCTGACCAAATCTTCATCCTTAACTCATATGTTGTGCAGTAGGGTGTGCTGTGTTCTTGTGTCGCGGAATTACGCTGAGGTCGGCGCACTTCGCGATAGCTGGTGTTACTGAGGAATGAAAAACTGAGGTTGCATAGCTGTGGAGTGTGTCGGTTAATTGGTTCATGAAGGATTGAGGATCTCATTTGTAACTGATAGGAAAATATCATATAGGAAGAATATAAAAGGCGGTAGGATCTTACCGAATTCGGGCCATTTTTATCTTAATCAAATTTTCTAGAGATGTGTATGTAATGGATGCATAGTGTAAAATTACACAGTCGGATATACCAAATCCACATCTTTACTTCGCCATTTGAAAAAGGATAAAAGATCACACAGATTTTGTAGATACCTTCTTGACGATCACGGTGGAACTGTCAACAGGTCAAACGTGATCGTCCCCCATGATTGGAAAGTGTTGCCTTGCTTGACTATCGTTGAAAAGATACCCCTTGACCGTCTGATCCTTTTTATACGTTTCTCACTTATTCAATTGTCAAACCACATCTGTCTCGACTGGTTTAGGTTGAGTAAGCAAATTAATTTAATAGTTTCATACTGTATAACCTAAAATACGGTCGTTTTTTTAGCAATAGTAATAGTACCCTTGAAGTAACTGATCATAAAGCTGTGAGAGAATACTGCTGCGTGAAAGCTGGCGAAATTATTACTGCAAAGGTATTAATAGAATAATGCATCCCGCCCTTGTAACAGGTTGCAGATTTATGTAAGGAAGATTTTGCCATACCTTACCTAAATAAATTTATACAAATGTTTCGACGATTTTCAATTTGTCAGTTCCGATATCCGTTTATAAAAGAAATCCCTGCGGTGTCGTTCGCTGAGGAATTTAAATTTTGCTAAGGTGATCGCTTTATAGTTTTTTCCAGGATTTCGTGGGAACGTTCTGTAATTGTGAGAAGTTAACACTTTTTGCGCTTACGTGAAGGCGCGTTATTTATGTCATCGTCTTCGGTTCCGGCTAATTCTTTTATTCCGGGAACGGAAACACAACATTCGTCGGCAGACAGTAAGTTTTTTTCATCTTGTTGAAGCTTAACCATGAAGGCTTTAGTTCAAAAAAATCTATGAATAGATGAGATTTTGTATAACATGTAAAAATGAAGTACAGAGAAAAACGGCAGCATCTACGAAATGGTTCAAAATTTTGCCTCGGAATTTTTACTTGCAGTGATTATAGATACTCTTAATCTCATCCAGCATAGATCTTCGATTTATCGTTGAAACTTAACAGTACAAAAGTTTTGAAATTTGCATTTGCCACCACTCTGAATGAATAAGTTGATTATTGCAATGACCAATAACTGACAGTCATATCCTTGTAAGCCACTATTATTAGTTGTTCTTTTGTAATTGGTCACTTAGCAGTCATTGATGATGGTGGTGATACTTCAGGAAGAAAGGTGTTTTATATCTTCATCACTTTTGATTTAAAAAAAATGAATTAGAAATCTTTAGGAAAAGAGACGGTACGGAAAACCTCGTCTTCACTACTTGCCGAATCTAAAAATTTAGACGATTTTAAGGTTTAAATTTTTCTTCGTTTTTTCGATCTATTACTGATTTATAGGGTTTAATTTTGTTGAAAAATTCTGATATAATAGAAAACAGAAAAGATAGCTCTGTGTTTTATAGTTTTCCCAAGTAACAGTTAACACTAAAATGCTAAAATAACTGCCTGGATCTCGTCTAGTTAAGGCAATATTTCGATGAATGTAATAGCTAGTAATGAATTTACTTTAAAAAGCAATATAATTAGGGATAATCACTCATCGTTCCTTGGCTATTTTGAAAGTGGTATGTATTGGTATCATGAAAGATTGTTTAGAACATTAAGTTTCCTTTACGACTTTTTACGTTATGGGAAATCTTTTTTACTAGCAACGGATTAGTAATAAGGAATGAGAGGTTATTTCTGAAAATGACATAACTATTAAACATTAAGAAGTAAATTAACTAACATTAACTAACTTGGAGTAAAATTTTATTTGTAGCCACCAGAAACAAAGCGTCATCGTAGCAGTATAGCATCAACAAAGACGGGTTCAAAGGTCGAGCCGTCGAAGGGAACAACAGCGGTAGTGACTATGGATGAAGTACAGACACAGGAAAGTGGTGGAAACGATACTACAAGTTATTTGAATCCCCCACAGCCATCCAATTTTTCAACCTCGAATCATCGTTCGGGAAAGAATACTGTACGATTCACATCACCAGCGGTGTATCTCGCTGGTCCATCAACGGCACGAGAGACTAATGAGCAACATCGTAGCGGAGCACTTCGCAAAAATGGTCGTTCAGTTATGGGTGACGTCACACAACCAAGCAGTATCAAGAAATTAGTCATTCATGGCTTCAAACGTAAGTTAATGAGTCTTCATAAAATGCGAAATTATTCAAACGGTTGTGACTGTATAATTATTTTTGCTCCGTGGAATAAACTATAACTTTTTTGCAGAAAAAATTACTGCTTGTAATTATGCTATTTGTTAATTTCCTGCAGTACAGTCAGTACTTGCTGTTGCCCAGACGTAATCAGCGACAAAATACAGATATCACTTGCATTTTCTTGTCCTTTCAAATCTTTCTGTTTAAATTAAATCTCTATGCATTCAGAACGTCTATCCAACGAAAACGATCCGTTTGATGCAAAATGGCAGCCACTGGAAGAAGCTGTCGTTTCAATACAGAAAAAAAAGAAGGCCGAAACATCTTTGGAACATCTTTACGAGGTAATCATGGATATGTCGGCATGCTTTTCTTTCTTCTGATTTTCAGTTTCAGATTTTTTAGCTTTCGGACATTTTCAAAAACTCTTACCCGCAATGCGATAATACATTAGCGATGTCAATTTAAAATTATTAGAAAGCGGTAGTGGTATTACTAAAGTGTCTATTTTACTTCCTGCTTGCAATGGCGTATACAATGAAATTTGTTCATATTTGTGTGATGGCGGAGGAAAGCGCAACTAAGCATTACCTTGGTCGGCTTATATAAATTTAGTTGTTTAACAGAGTTGCACATTCCAGTGGCTTCAAAATTTACTGTAAATTTTCAGATTGTTGAATTTTTATGCGTGAACAATGCAGCGGTGAACATATATAATAAACTAAAGGCGTGCATTTTATCATACATCGTAGAACAACTTCAAATCTTATTAGATGTTTCCGACTCCACATATTTGTTCCTCGAAAACTTTAATGTTCTTTGGCTTGAATATTGCGAGCAATTGGTGAGATATTCGACTGTTTATAATTCGAAATAATTTTCGAGATTGACTTGTTAGCTGTTTAGGTTAATGGGGACATTTTTCGATGGCAGCCTTTACTAACAATTAAATCATGAAATGTACGTATTTACTTATTTCAGATTAATATCCGCAGCGTTTTTCTCTATCTAGATCGCACCTTTGTTTTGCATAATCCTGCTGTTGTTTCATTGTGGTAAGTCCATTTATTTAATAAAATTCCTTTTTGTTTAATGGATTGCGAGTAGTCAGGTTGTCAGGTTGTATCAGTGATCGATATGCTGATTGCTCTAAAACTTGGCTATTTATTTCATAGCTTCGCCGCCTAAATTGTTTATATAAGGAAGGCTAACATTGTGAGCGTCAAAAGGCTCGGTTATTGCACACATAGGTTAGAATATTGTAAATTGTAAAACAAGTGTTTTTTAACCACATAATTCAGAAAGTACAATTTATGATAACTCTGACATTCTCTATTTATTTTCTAAGTAGAATAAAACCTTATTATACAATCTGACTCTAGTGTTGTATCTTCAGGGATATGGGCTTGGAAATTTTCCGCGATGAGGTTATGGATAATGAGAATGTAAGAAAGCGTTCAGTTGATGGACTTTTGAAAATGATTGAAGAAGAAAGAGAGGGAAGACAAGTGAGTTTATGTCTTTTGATGTCTCTAAAATTAAATACTTTGATTTTCTTTGTTCTATTGTGGAGGTAAAGTGAGGAAGGTACATTTTAAAAGTTTGATGGTGGATTTATCTAGTGCTATTATTATTGTAATTGGAAAGCATCTTGAAACGCAAGAACATTGAAGGATGAGTTTTTTTGAAAATCTATTTTGTGAATGGTGTCACGTCACATCTTGTCCAAGGTGGCCAAACTTTAATATTGTTATAATTTGTTACATACCGATAGCGGTGCTTTTTATAGATTGATCGGTTATTAATCAAATCATTGTTGCGTATGATGACAAGTCTTCGTGTTTATGCGGAGGTAAGCTTTCAGATTTCTTTCAGCAAATAACTGAAATTATAATTCTAGACTATCTGCAAGAAGGTGAAGTCTTTACTGACAAAATTGATTACCCCTTTTTTCATTCTAATACTTTATTTCTTTTCGTAAATGCACGTATGGTATAATACTTGTATAAATACGTATTTTTTTCCATATTTGAGGTATTTGAACGGAGGTTTCTTGAAACTACATGTACCTTGTATGAAGCGGAAGGACGTCATCTTTCTCAGAGTCTTGAGGTACTAAACTGTACTTTTTTTTGCTCGTAGTAGTAATGGAGGTATGTAAATTTCTATGTTTTGTTTTGATTTTTAGAAAGTAGTAATTTAGGTGCCGGTCTATCTGCGACACGTAAAGAAGCGTTTGGAAGAGGAAACAAATCGAGTTGATTATTATTTGGACTTTACAACAAAAAAAGCATTATTGGCAGTTACTGAAAGGTGTTTAATCTCTGATCATATGGATGCATTTATAAATAAAGGTAATTTTTCCTTGACAATTTGAGATTAAAAAGACTTGATTTCCACATTAGTACAGCCATCCACTTTATTCATTTCCGATCTCAGCTTTAACTTCTGTCCTTTTCATTTAATCCGGTCGTTACCATTGTGTATTTAATTATTATTTCCTTTCTTGCCACTAGATTGTCCCCGCCAAAAGAAGTCAGGGGAAATAGGGAAACGATAGTTGGTTCAAATGCCTATGCTCAGTTGCTTGGTTTTAGCGGTTATCTGTTTCTTCAACAGGATAACTTCCTTTTTTCAGGCCTTGATGAAATGCTTCTCGATAACAAATGCGATGATTTAAGTCTAATGTACAAAATGGTGTCAAGGACAAAACAAGGACTCCTTATTTTGAAAAATGTGTTTGCTTCTTATGTTAAGGTATAACCAATGAAATTCTATTAGTAATCGTAATTTCATCGGTATATTCTTATACTCCCATAACGGGTAAAGACAAATTTCAATGGTAATTGGAACTGAACACAAAAGGTTTCTTATCGAGTAATGTAGAGCCCAATGAAATAAGAGAAGTATAGTCCTTGAAATTGATTCTCAAGACGAATCACTCGTAGGAAAAATCAGATATCACTGTCCACATAAACTGGATTTTATTCCCATGTCTTAATGTTTCAGAAAGTTGGTAAAGCTTTGGTGATGGATGTGAATAGAGATAAGACGTTGGTGGCTGATTTGCTCACTATGAAAAGGCAGCTGGATAACGTCGTAGATAGGTATTGTAGAATCATATTCTGTTTTTGTAAAACATTTTTTTGTACTCTCTTGTTTGATATTTGGTGACTTTAATCAGTGACTACGTTTTCAAAGGGTGGTTATCAGCAGTACTGGTTCACTGCTTAAATTACAGAGCCTAAAGCAGTACAGTTAGTGTAAGGTCGTGTTTCAGTGAAAGATCGCATTGAATATTCGTGGAATAGTAAGATTTTGTAGTGTGACGAATTGAATGCTCATTCTAAATTTATTTGTCATATATCTCTTCATTTACTGATGTAATCAACCATATTTCTCCTGATCTGCTGATGTAGTTAGACATTTGTTATTGACTTATCGCAAACAGCAGTTATGATTTCCTCATTACCGATAGCACAATTGGCGAAGTTCTCAGTATTTCGTTTTCGTCTTATTTTCATGGTCCTACGTCAGTGTGTGAAATCGATAAATTTTCAGTTGTTTTCAACGGAATGAAAAATTTATTCAGGCGGAAAAAGATTCATTTGATTACTTCATCAACACTCGACCAAATAAACCAGCTGAACTTGTTGGTAAGTAAAATAGATTGCTTTAATCACTTATGATTTCTTAGTGTAAAAAAACTTCTGGGAAGCTTTCTGATGGTATGTCATATTTTTTTAGCAGCATCGTTTTTTTCATCATTCTGTTAATAAAAAGTTCATCAAATTCTGTGTAAAATGCCGATAAATGATAATTAAATATAAAGTCTCCTAAAATATTAGACTTTATAAGCTGTCCGCATTGGTCTTATTAGTGATCTTCTATTTGACTTTTTTTCTTTTCCTCTCCTGTTTATGTCTTCTCGCTGTGTTTTTCGTTCCAGTTTTTATGAGTTTTTTAAAAAACAAATCTGAATTTTTTTAACTCATAGATTTTTCTATGACACAAATTCATTTTAGCCAAATTTATGGACAGTAAATTACGATCCGGAAACAAAGGAGCTACGGAAGAAGAAATGGAGAATCTTATGGATGAAGTTATTGTGCTCTTCAGGTTCATACAAGGTAAACATGTGTAATGTTGTACTAGTGTACTAAGTGGCGTTTACGTCACTTACTAGACACCAATTAATCCTGGTTTTCTTTTGGAAAGTTATTACTTCTCGATAATTATGAAGTTGCTTATTTGATATAAGAATGCAGGTGTTTGTGATTCTTTCATATTTTATTAGAATTTCATAGTATCAATTTTCACAAACTTATATAGTTAAGGATTTTTCTATGACATATCTTTATCGATCATTACTTTTAGGTAAAGATGTCTTTGAGGCATTTTACAAGAAGGATCTTGCGAAAAGGCTGTTGCTCGGGAAGAGTGCATCCGTTGATGCTGAGAAATCAATGCTGTCGAAGCTGAAGCAAGGTATGTTCCTGATCATTATAGCACGACTACTTTCTCGCTTATTGCAGCGTGTTCGATAACAGTACTACAGCTATGGTTTTTTAGTCGAAAACTGGCACGGTGGAAACTGCTTCCGAAAAGGAAATTACAGTACCACGCTTTTTTGTGTCGTTTAATCCAAGTTGTTGTGGAAAGTCATTGCTTTTTATTAATTCCGACCAAAATTATTTTAAATTTTCATTTAAAGAGTGTGGTGCTGCGTTTACGACACGATTAGAGGGGATGTTTAAAGACATGGAAGTTTCTAAAGATCTTGGTGTATCATTTAAACAGGTTTTCATTTAACCATTATATTTCTTAGGATTTAATTAACCACTTTTATGGTAATTCTACGAACTGGATTTCCTGTTTGTTGTATTTTACTGCTTTTTTAGGTAATGGGTTCCAAGGTGTTGCCATTGAACTGTTTATAATTTCAGTACATGGAACATGGTGGCCGCGATCGGATGCTAAAGCATGGTACAAATCAGATCGAATTCAATGTTAATGTATTAACGATGGGTCATTGGCCAACATATGAATATATGGAAGTTTCAATACCACCAAATTTAGCTGAATATCAGGAACATTTTCAAAATGTATGTGTTTGTGGAGCTTGAAATTTCCTTTAATTTTTTTCAGTTTGATTTGGAATTGACTTTTTCAGTTCTATTTCTCAAAACACAATGGACGCAAGCTGCAATGGCAATATAGTTTGGCTCAGTTATTGTTGCGAGCTCAATTTAATGTAACTATTTGTTTTATTTATATTAAAAGTATTTTGTCTTAATTTACAATAGTATTGGATCGACTCGGAACGTATTTTATACCTATAGCTCTTTGGGAAAGTTATGTAGCTGTGCAAGGTGTAATTTTTGTAGATCTTTGAGTGGAGATTATTTATCTTTATGTCTTTATATTATGAAATCGAATTCATTGCATGTGAATAGGGTATTGTTTAAATTATGTGAATTTTCAGGTAGTGAAGGAATTGCAAGTTACGATGTTTCAAGCGCTAGTACTTCTTTTGTTCAATGATAAATTAGAATGGACATATGAGGAAATTCAGCTAGCAACCAAAATTGGTACATTCAAGTTATATTTTCAGCTGAAACAGTATTTTATGTCTTTTAATCAATTGCATAGCGTGGGTTTCAAATAGAATAAAGTGTAATAAAAACTGAACAAGGACTGTGCAGTCCAAATTAATAGTGGCATATTGAAATTCCATCATGGCTGAAGTGTTTTTGGAAGCCTGTAATATTCCGGAGGATTTTTCTGTATAATGCTATGAATTTATAGAAAAGAACGAACTAGAAAGAACAATGCAGGCATTGGCTTGTGGCAAATTGAGAGTTTTGAAGAAAACACCACGTGGTAAAGATATTAAAGCTAATGACTTGTTTGCATTCAATCCAGAATGCAATGAAAAGCTGTACAGAATTCGTATATGTCAAGTTCAGATGAAGGAAACGGTTGGTTATTTCTAGAACTTTCGGAGTTTTTTTTGCATGGAGTATGCTTCAAATCCACATAATAAAAAAGCTTATGCCGAATGATCGTCATTAGGGTTGCGAATCGGTTTCACTCGATTCATTAATTTTTAGCATGTCTTTTATAAAACATTGTTTTCATAGCACTGCGGATTTTTTGTATCTATGTCCTGATATTTTAATGTTACCATCAGATCTCTCCATGCTACATTTGTCGTAAATGTATACTTAGTTTGTTGACTTTTGCTGTCTTTCCAAATATTTGTTCATAATCATAGCTGTAGGAATTGAAGACTGATATCTAAAACATTTTTCAATCATGTTATATGTTTCAGGCTGTAGAACGTGCTCAGACAGAAGAAGAAATATTTCAAGATCGGCAATATCAAATTGATGCTGCAATTGTTCGTATCATGAAAACGCGAAAATCTCTTGCACATCAGCTGCTTATTTCAGAACTGTTTAATCAGCTACGTTTTCCTGTAAAACCAGTCGACTTAAAAAAACGTATTGAGAGTCTTATTGAGCGTGAGTATATGTGTCGCGATAAGGATGATTCGAATACGTACAATTATCTTGCATAGCCTTCCGTGGTTACGCATTAGCTGAAGACGATACATATTACTCATGATCATTACTCATGTTTTATTTAATTCCTTCTTCGAATTTTAACATGTTCAATTAATGAAAAATGTTTTCTATTACACAAAAACATTAATGAAAACTTCGAAATCTATTTTTCACAAATAAAATCACAGAAGTAGATTGTTATATTTTACAAATTTGATATCTGCGAGGCCTGGTGGCGCGACCGAGACTATTTTCTAGAAGATAATGACTTAGGAAGCTGTCGTTTTTTTTCCATTTTGGATATTTTCGTGGTATTTAAGAGGACTTTCTACCCCTTGTTTCAAATGATTCTTAATATTCTGAATACGAAAGAAAATCATATAGGAATTTGTATTAAAAATTGCAAACACGTTCAAGACATTGTATCACTATGACTGGGAAGCGGGTTATTATTCATTTTGTGCTTCATTCATGAAGGATTGCATAAAGTAGTGATTATGTGAATCAGATTTGTTGGTTAATTATGTGCTCCTTTTAAAATTTTACTTGCTGTAGTTAAACGTGAATAGTTTAAAAGTGATTTTCTTTCATAAGCTTTTTATTTTCAATAGAACTGATAATTTAGCATTGACTCATCTACCGCTTTAAATAGGACAATATGAAAGTAGTGCATAATTAACAAACATTTTCGGAAACTGATCGATTCTACTGAATTCTTAATTAATGGCTAAACGGGAAACAATAGTAGATATATAAACTAAGGAAAGAAAAGTTTCACTTTGATATGGTTAATTTTGAATCAACGAGTAAGATGCAAAACTAAATGATCAGAAAAAACAAATGGTCGTTTAAGTTAAATTGTTAAAGTTTTCTGATCATAATATAGCATAGTAATTAACGGATGAATTTCATCAGTAAACAAACAAACCTAGTTATTTTCTAGATCTCAATATTCGATGCGAAATTTTATGGCGCAAAAATAACACTTCAACTAAAAATGTCTTATTTATATGATATATTCAGTTCTACAGCCTATTTATCTTTATATTATTTAAATCTGATTAAATTAGATGTATTTTCTGGTCGAATTTTGAGGAATAGATGTAAATGTGTGCAGTAAATCCGTATTTCTACAAATATATTATGTGGAATGTTTAGCGTCGTTTTAACAGAAACATGCAGTAGTAGGTAAGGTTGTGGTGGGAAGTTATCGATGAAACATTTCATGCTAATGTGAATTACATTTAAAGCGATATCTGTTCATAGATTGTACTGTTCATTCATTTGCTGTGGAAGTTGAAACATTTGAAGAGCAGATAAAATGAATATTTCGAAAGAACTTCATTTCTTTTGCAAAAAGATTTTTTTCTTATTTAATAACAAAACATCTTTCCTGATCATGTTGATTCATGTATTAAATTTCAAATTTTAAGTAACAATAAATGAGACAAGCAGTGCATCATTTCCTATTTCAGATGTTATCACTATCCGATCAACTAGGTTACTATCACGTTGATAATAACAATGTTTGTGATGGTGGTGATATTTAAGCTTAAATAATGAGATGTATGATTAATACTTGGAGATTATCGTTATATCAATTTGGTGGAATAGATTGAATCAATCAATCTATTTATTTATTATCAGAGAAGTTTCACATAAATGTAGGAAGATTTCTTTTCATTTTCTCTGTTTGTGTAACTGTGGTTTTGTAGCTTTCTAAAATTAGTAATCTTTTTGTTTATGCAAAGACATAAGCCGAAACTTTACTTTAAATTTTATTCGTTTACATAAAAATACACATACTGCTAATAATTTGAAAGAGCAGCGGAAATTGTACAGATCGGTGATTTGAAAGCGCTCTTGTCTTTTTAGTGATACAACACCTGTAATTAATTTTTTATACCAAAAAAATGGGAAAGTTCAAATTTTAAAAATGTTATTATATTAGGATCGTACTAAAAAATTTTGAATTTTAAGTATTGAGTTTTCGTAATGCATATGGCCATTGTGCTTTAATGATATAATTAGTTATTATTTTTTCCAAAATATTACAACATAATATCATAATCTGAGACGAATAGGAAATGAAATTACAATAAATAGAGAAATTTATTCCTAATAATATAGTACTGAATTTAATAAAATTGAATTTTGAAAATAATTGTGAATTTTACGAACCAGTGCAACGATAATAGGAATATTGATTTAAGAAAATCCATCAATCTTCATCATTTCATCCTATTAACATCTACAAAGAAATTATCATCAAATAGTATAATTGAAAGGAAAAAAAATTGAAGAGAAATTTTATTTTCAGATGTCATCGATTATTGATTAGTTCTAAATTAGAATTTGCAATATTTTTCCACGACTTTTAATTTCTAATTTCGATTGTTTAAATGAAGAAGAATTTAATTTGCTGTTTCTGCTTACTCTAATAAATGTCTGTGAAGGAATTTGTGTGTGTGAAAATTTTTAGTGAAATGTAATAAAATTTGTAATGCTTAAAAGGAATATTACTACCATTGCAAAATTACGAAGTCAAAAGGATTTGCTAAGTGTTATTTCAATGAAATAAAAATTAATTAAATTAAATTAATTATATAAAAATAAAGTACTATTTGAGAATGTGAACGCCTTTTTAACTTGATTTCTATTGAATAATATATAAATCCACGGATTAACGCATGAATTTAAATTGCCCAATATGACAATGTAAGTGATTAGCTGTGAACCTGAAACATTCCACGAAGTGATCATTCTTTCTTTTAAAAGGAAAAAATATTTTATTTAATTTTAATTTAATTTTAATTAAATTTCAATTTAATTTTAATCTTTGTGTTGTCAATTTTATATTGAAATTATTTAATTTTATTTATGTGCCTATATAAAGGGAATTGCACTGAAATTTAACTAAGCAATTATTATTGATAGCATAATGAAATGGATGAATTAAATTTTGATGACTAATATTACTGAATATCATTTTAGATTTTTTTTTGCAGTCAATGAAAAATTAAAAATATAGAAATAATTAATTTTCTTAAATATCAACGTCACATCAAACGTACAATTTACTTGTAACACTGTGTCTAAGCAAAAATTATTTATTCTATAATGACTGTTTTACAATTGCTAAATGTAAATAACTTTTAACTACACGAAAACAATTGTTCTAAATTTCAATTTAGAATTATTAACTTTGCTGAAAGTATTAAATTAATCATTACTATAGTAATTAGTAGCAGCAATAGTATAAATTAGATAAGGCCTTTAAATTACCATGAAATATTCCGAATGATTACTGTACGCTTTTCTAAAATTGTTCTAATCAATCATTCTGTTCTCTTTAATTAGCGAAAGCTTAAGCTAACACTAATTGGAATACACTAATATTTACTAGTCTAGTAAGTTGCAAAAAAAAGGTCCCCACATTCATATTAGCAATAATCGATCAAGGATTGTTTATGAATTAATAATTGGAATTTCCCGTTTGTTTGATCACATTTTTTTTCTTTGTAAATTACTAAATTTAAATAAAGTAAAGTGAAACGAAAATTACTCAGCAAATGAGGCACGACGGCTTGTAAAACGTTGACCACGCAGAATGGTGCCCATAGGAAGAAATTACAAAAGATAATTGTCATCGTTAGGCGTATTGTTTGAAATCGTTCACGGTGAAATTTCGTTATCTGACGGCGACACTGCCGTGAATCGTTGTGCAATCGCGCAATATAGCAACGTGTTTCCTCACTGAAATTAGCAACAATTCATTGTATTTTTGTTTTTTATGAAATTTTTATCTTTTTTTAAATAAATATTTCATTGCTTTTCTTTTTTAAACAAATTTTTACAAATATTGATGGATTTTCTTTCTGAAAAAACTCAACATTTTGATTAATATATTTTGTACTGCGATGTATTGTTATTATTAGAATTATGATTATGGTTGATTATGATTATGATTACAGTTATGATAATTATTATTATTATTAGAATTATGATTATGGTTGATTATGATTATGATTACAATTATGATAATTATTATTATTAGAATTATGATTATGGTTGATTATGATTATG
>JABVXW010000067.1:0-119241 GCA_013365375.1 Litomosoides brasiliensis | reverse complement strand
ATTATTATTATTAGAATTATGATTATGGTTGATTATGATTATGATTACAATTATGATAATTATTATTATTAGAATTATGATTATGGTTGATTATGATTATGATTACAATTATGATAATTATTATTATTATTAGTTCATATAGTACGAATTGAATGAAATAATTGTTTAGAAAGGTAACATTGGAATGTAGTCTTTACCTAGGAATACTTTTGCAACCGTTATTTATCAACGATGAATCGGACAATTCTAGTAATAGTTGTTGGTTACGGTGTGCTAGCCAAATTGTCTTACATACTCGAAAATAAAAAAATGCCGCTAGCATGGATGGTATTAGCCAAGCAATGGTGTTGAAACTTATCACGTAAATACTTTTTAGAAGTGATACGCCATGCCCATAAATTGTTGCACATTCACCATATTTTCTGCAAATTCGTTTCTAATTGTTGTTTTTTATTAATTGGCGGAAATGGTAATTAGCAGTGTCATTTTGAAATCTTATTTAATTATTTTCAAATGTTTCCTTATTCTTTACGTTCTAATTGAAACGTTTTTTTTTCGTTTTATTTGAAAGAACTCGTTTTTTTATTTTAAAGCAAATGTTACGTTTTACGCCAAACAAATAGCTGAGGTATAGAACATATTAGGGCAGTAATCCAGGCAATTACTGCAAAATGGTTAGGCCTTCGATAACGATCATTGCAGTAGGTTCGCAGTGGATGACATATGGCCTGTAAAATAAATAAAATTATTTTAATTTTGAATTTTAATTTCTTTCAACCATTTTTCTTTTTAAATTGTAAGCTCTGTTTTTTTGGTAATAGCATTTTTTATAATTGTTGGAATAGCTGGTGAAAATTTCTCGTAAATTTCTTTTAACTTAAATTAGGATATTGTAAAACTGCCTATATTATAAGTTACTGATATTAGCATTTTTATTGATATCTATTTAGCTAAGTTTTATTACATTTTTATGTCATTTGATTGTTTTTTTAAATTTTAAAGTTGACAAATTATAATTCAGGCAAATACTAAGACGCATTTTCCTCATTTTGTTTTGTGTAAAAAAAAAGAGGAAAATTGGCAATTAATTGCAGGTAAGATAAGAAAGAACACGTTTCAGCTAGTATTAAAAACTTTTATTTAAACTGATTTAAATTAAATTCTATAAACCTGAAAGCGATCAAAGCTTATAGCAACCAATAGAAATGGACTGGTATACATTGGAAACATTTGTAGAAATCTAATTAATTGACATAGCCAAGCTGGTCCATCAAATACAGGATGTCTTAGGATAATAGGTATTTCGGTACCCAATGATAGCAATGCAAATAATAAATCTGCTGCACATGTATGCAGTAGTAAAAGCTGCAACTTAAAAACTTTCAAGTACTGTATTCTTAGTGACTTTTGAGTGTTGCATCCACAGGTACTGTAACAGGTAGCGTAGCGACATAAATAGCTACTGTATTTGTATATAAGTATTTTATATTCCGTAGGTTTTTAAGCACTGCACTCGTATACCTGTTGTATTCATATTTTTTACTTCCTTTTTTACTTCAGAAATTTCCCTGTTGCACTTCTTTTTTCCCATCTAATAATTATCTTCAAAATTTTTAAAAAGTATTGCAAAAAAAATTTTTGAAAAATTTGAAAATAACTTTTACTTTGTAACAAAAAAAAACAGTCTAACTTCACAAAATTCTAATTTGTAGCAATTTTGGAATGTTATTACAAACAAGCAATTAAATTTTTTTTTCAAACTTTTCTAAAAATACCTTTTTCTGTGAAAAAAAAATTAAGCATAAAGTTTACGGGAAAATCATTAACGTTGGTTCGAAATAGAAACGGAAGAGTTAAAAGCACAAAATGGTGCAAAAGATAATTCTTACCTAGCAAAGTACAGATTTTATTATTTCAGATGAAAACAAGAAATTTAATTGCCCAAAATTAATATGCGATAATTTCGGCAATGGCTATTTGTGTAAACTGAAACTGATAGAAATGGTGAAAAACTTCTTACTTTTACAACTACTAAAATTGGAAGAGAAAGAAAAATGAAAAATTACGTAGAAAGAAGTTTACCTGAATGGGTGAAAT
Organism: Litomosoides brasiliensis; assembly: GCA_013365375.1. NCBI lineage: Eukaryota > Metazoa > Nematoda > Chromadorea > Rhabditida > Onchocercidae > Litomosoides > Litomosoides brasiliensis. The sequence goes on along the minus strand of JABVXW010000067.1, from coordinate 117,144 downwards.
ACGTCGTCTTACGACAGCATTTCCACGGAATATAATAAAAATGAGAAATAAATTACCAACAATTGCAAGTAACATTACAGCTGTCATATGAACTAATATAAAAAAAATTTGTGAATGTAAGGCCATTGTAAATACTTTGATAAATTCTTCTGAAAAACAAAATTAAAAAGCTATTCCATTATCATTTCGGTATTGCTATTCAAAGCTTAAATTTTCGCTATATGAATTTATTAAATTTTAAAATTCTAATTTTTAATTTGAAGATAATTATAGAAGAAAATATTGTTTTAGGTCAGGAAAATTTTTTAATTCCATTGTTGAGGTGCTTAAAGCTAATGAAGAATATTGATTTATTGGTAGTTGTTTTTTTTTCAAATTTTTAATGGATTATATTATCAGTGTTAGCCGTTGATAGCTGATGACATGCAAATTGGAAATTATTTTATTCATTCAGGGTAATATTAGAATTATTTTCTAAAAAATTTGATAAATGTAAAGTATTTTCAGATTGTATTTTGGGTAAATTTTTTTTGCCATAAATTTTCCACCTATTTAAAACATATCGACACCGAACTTTAGTTAATTGCTGCAAATTCATTCAAATTTTATTATTTTAAAAAGTTTGATAAAATGAATGCGAAAAAAGAGTAGAAGTAAATATCAATTATTAGCGATATTTGCCCTTGCTGAAATGTAAAAAAGATTGGAAATGAAAAATTTGATTATTTAATTATGATATTTTTCTAGCAAGGAATGAAATTTAGGAATTTTAAATTAGTATGCAAGCATTTGAAAAAGCTGAAAGAGCGATGGGTGGATGGGAAATAAATGAAATGAACAATTTTACATGCCTCTTTGACAGTTGAAACAGTAAGCATTAGACATTTGCGCATTCCTTCCACATTATTTTTTTCAATTTTAAAATTAACAATATTAGCCAAATTGAACATAACCAATTTTGAAATAATTTTTAGAAGAAATATGAAGAAAAGAAGAAATTGTAGTTGAACAGATAGCAAAATGGCCAAAACTTATTTCTTTTAAGAGAAAAATGAGTAGATTGCATACGCACAGAAAGTGAATAAAACCTAAAATTTCAACGTGAAATATTGATTTTTCACGCGCAAAATACTATTAACCAAATCGATTATCGATTTATTGCATCATTAATTGGTCGAACTTTTAGTGCCAAAGCATATTATTCGTAAAATCGGAAATTTGTTGAGGGAGTACTATCATACAGTATGCTTTCGCTTACAATTAATACCACAAATAGCTATTTAATTGTCTTTAATATATTACTACAAATGAAGAAATGGCTTCGTTGCTAGCTATCGGTCAACCAATAATATTTGATTTTCGTAGTTTAACTGTTTATAATTTCATTTTATGCTAACAATAAAAATGCTAATACGCATTTTACGTTTTTCATTTCGAAGAAAATAAAACAATTCCTTTATTTTCATCAGCAATCACTTTTGCTATTTTTTTTTGAATTTAATAATTTATTTGTGATTGCTTAACAGAGGAAAAATGATTGCCATATTACAAAAAAGTTTTTAATATATTATAGTCTAAAATAAATGAAAATTTAGGTACTCATTTAGACAATTACCGACGAATTGAAATTATATTAAATTTGCAGAAAATGAAATAAACAGAAGCAATAAAGTTTTTATTTTTGCTGGAAATTAATTTTCAAATGTGCTAAGTTCCATAGCAATAAAATAAAATAAAAGAAAAAAAAAACCTTTGCATCGATAACTTATACGCGCAAGGAGGAATGAAATAGGAGTGATAAAAAAAATTGTATTTAACAAAAAGGTAAAATTTCATTCGAAGATTTTATTTGTTGGATAAAATAACAGTAACTACTGATACATACAAATCGTACTGCAATGATTTGTGTATGCTTGGAGGAGAATGTTGAAAAATTGGAAAAATTTTCTGAAATTGTTGAAGTATCCGTTGAGGCATATGATTTAATCTTTGACTTTAAGAAGCTATCAATAGCACTCTTCTAAAAACTTGAAATTCAATTTCCGCTTCCTGTCACATTGTACTTACTCATTTGCCAATGCTAAGTGTTTAAATGCTATGCTTTACTTTCAGTTCAATTTCTCCTTCTCGGAGTAAGTACTTTCGCTTCGTCCAATAAGTTATACATTCTTTCTCTGACCAACAAGTCAAAAAAAAGAGAACCTACCGATCAACTATTATTGATAACTTTTGCAAATTGTCCTTACTCTCACTCGATGAAAGATATTATGAGAGATTCTTCACTTCAAAATATGCTACTTAGCGATTAAATAAGAAATGATAATTAACTTATGTTAATTAATTAATAGTTTGTTTGGTTGCTAATTTGCAATGTTCGTCTTCTACCATTACACTTCCTATCTCGGCTAATTAATGATAGCGATTTGTTTGCTTTTTTGATTAAAATTGCAAAAAATCGCGAAGTTGATTGATAGAACTTAAATTGCGATAATTTAATTCATTTTCCGATGTAACTTAATTATAACGACTATTGTTGAATTGACCTGAATCATTTTAAATCTTAGTAGTTCAACTTATTTTTTCTCATAATTTTCTTTAATAATTACATGCACGTAATTTTAATCGTCACAGTGAATGTAATTATTAACTATTGTTAATTAGTCCATACTTAGATTAGCTAATTAGTTAAATGCAGTAAATAAGTGAAAAAAGATGAAATAATACAAATGTAAATACCAATACAATTCCTGTCTTTTTTTTGTCGTCCTGTTTTTGATAATCAATAAAAGACACTTCAAAATTACAATTACACTTTAAATTATGAATACAATAAATTAAAGCAGAATGACAAAAGTGCGGAATTAAAAAAAGAATTATGACAAAATTTGAACGAAAATGCAGAAATGAAGAAGTGAGTGAGTGAAATTAAATGGAAAAAAAAGAGAAGAAAGTTAATTATAATAATAAGTAAGTTTCATTTCAAGGGTCTTCCATGTAAACTATTGACGATTATGCTAATTAATTCCACTTGATACTATGACCACAAAGGATAATGGTTATTGAATTATTCACGACAGGTATCCTTGGTGACGAATAGTTGCATAAAATTTATAGAAATAACCTTATTTCTCCTATTGCTTCTTTTTCTTATCACATATACGCACACGCACAGTAATTAATAAGTTCGAATTAAACACATTAAATTAAGTAGGATATTGGGAACTAATATTCTCAATTAAATGATCAATTTAAGTTTTAATTTCAACATTGCACAATTAAATTGCCATTTTAGAGGGTAATCATTTAACGCCATTACTTGATTTTGAATGTTGAAAATTTCCTAAGCATTTTTATTTTATTATATTTTCTGCTAAAAATTTCATCATAATAATTTCAAGTGCAAGCAAACTGTTATATAAAAATATTATGCAAAATAAAACCTATGATTATTATCACTGCTAACTAATAGAAAGATGAATTCTACATTCTCTGTTGATAGTGTTATCAATTTGGGTGATAATTTTGCTGATGTTATGCTATGGTAGTTGTAACATAACGTTATTTTTTTGCCACTCTAAGTTCATCTCCAATAATTTCAAATAATTTTACTGATAAAGCTAAATCTCACTGATTATCAATTTCATGCTAAGATTCACTGTCACATTGTTGTCACTCGATGAGAACGAGCAATAAAAGATATGTCGCCTATTTCATAAAAAATCGGAAAAAAAGAAACTTGCTAAGTCTGAAATATTTATAGCTATTCGTAAGTCTTTTTCTGCGTAAAGAAAAACAATAACGACTAGGATGAATAATTTAAGAGTCATTCAAGCGCTATTTTAGCTATTATAGAAGAAAACAGGGAATTGCTGCCGAACTATCTTATTGATTGTTACGTCAACAATTCCTTGTTTGTTTCAACTCAAAAATATTAATGCATCGGATTTCTTTCCTTTCGTTTGAAACGATATCGAAAAAATTCAAAATTTTCCAGCACCTCGTTCCCCTGAAGCTCGTTCCCTTTACTTTACAGTAAATCGAGAATAATGCATCCTGCACTGCAACCATTCATTATCTTCTTGACAAACTTCCTTACTTTACGAGCAAAGAAGTTCGAGCTGTTATGTGATGAATGTAACGATTTAATAAAAACTTGCGGCCCTTCCTGATATTCCGATAAAATTTAAATGTAATCTCTGCTTTTCCTTAAGAAAAATAGAAATCAGATTAGGATTGATGAATGTGCTCTCCCGAAATCTTTTCATCTTTTCAAAAAATTCTATCCGAAACGTTTCATATGTAAAAGTTCCGAAGTTCGACAAAAATTTCAGTGATAAGTATTTGCCGAAAAAAAGGCAAAAGCATTGATATCCAAATTATGTCTATAGTTATACTAAATTGTTGCATAAATTTTGAATTAAAAAAAACCATATTCTGTAATGAAAACTAAATATGTAGTACATCATCATCCACTAGCGACAGAATTAATTTCTATCTTATGGTGTAGTAGACACTGAACACAGTATATCATGCACTAATGATAGAAGGATTAATTTCTATCACAGGAATAGTCATAGCAAGGTAATCCTTGAGGCGAACAAATCATTCTCAGATGTTTTGCCTTTAAACAATTATTAAAAAAAAGAACGTACATGATTCACATAACTTTTTCGCTATAATGATTCGAAAGATGAGAAGGTAAGATAGAAAAAGAAAGATTTGCGATCAGATGAAAGAGATAAAAAACATTAGCATCTGATAAAATTAAAAAGTTAACGTTCTCGGTACATAATCTGTGGTATTTTAGGAAAACAAATAAAAGTAAAAAACACGCATAACTACAAATCGATAACAACTAGACAGCTCAGGTAATGTCACTCCTTTTACTATACCAATACACTGTAAATGTTTAATGTGATATTTTGTCTACTTCACAACATTTCCGAATAAATGTAGCAAATTTTGCAGCAAACTAAATCGTCGGAGGATCAAAGAGAAGCTGCCATATGACGTGAATCATTACAGTAACCTGGAACATCACAGTGATATAACGGACAGATCCTACAATGAACAATAAACAGTGGCATTGTATATGAAAAAATCCTATCATCCCATTCAAACATAGCTCCTCAAAAATTAGCTAATTCTTGAGGAATATTTGTACTGCACCTAGTAAAAATGCAAATGAATAACTGATTCAAGAACAAGAATAAAATGTAATAAATCCATAATGAAATATTTTAATAGTACAATATGTCATAGTAGCATTGAAGAATATCCTTATTAAGATTTCATCTTGTGAATCTGGAATCGTCGGGTAGGTCCTAATAATGTTGATTATTCTGGTAATGATCTCTCAGACAAAATTTCATTTACCATTTATAATGAGTAAAAAGCAAAATTAATTTCAGTACCAAATTAGCCTTAATATCAAAATCTAAAAACTACTTCATAATTACTTTCCACCCGAATATTAAGAAAACCTGGTCACAACGGGGAAAAAAATCCTTCGCTAACCAATTATCTAATAAAGAATTTCCAAGCTTCTTCCGTTTATACAATTATTTTCTTTAAGTTCAATCAAATTTCGTACGATAAAGTCATCATCAAAACACTAAACAAAGATGTTATGCACAAAAAATATATCGGGAACGATTGTTCAAAAATTATGCGACATAATCATAGCAACGATGATCGTTCTTATCACGAGCCAGATAGTCACGTTCAATCAGTGACTCGATTCGTTTCTTGATCAGTTGCGGGTTGGGCATGAAACGATGCTTCAGTTGCTGTGTTACCTAAATTTAAATGAATTCCAATTTGGAAAAAGGATCGAAATCAATTCAACCAAATGTTTTCTAGTTTAGATTACAATGTAGAAAATAGGAATACGTAATATACCAAAAGTAACTCATTTATGAAAATTATCGACGTTGGCTTCACATTATGCTTTGTCAGTGAACTACTCCGGATACAACGACAATTTTTTTCTTCTTTTACAATATTGTGTTTGAAAAAGGGAAATCACACAAAAAATAAACCGGGCGATCACATGAAGCAAGCCCAACGAAAAAAGAGAAATACTACCTGGCAGAAAGTGGCAGAAAGTAACAAATCTATAGCAGAAAAAGAGGAAAAATGAAAAGTAGTAACGAACTTCTGCAATCAATACATTGTGCAATAACTTCTTCCGCGCTTTCATTACTCGCACAACGGCTGCTTCAACTTCATGTTTTCTATCTTCATCGATCTAGAAAGATTATGACCATCAAAAACCCTTTAGGATCAAATTGCTAATTCATATTTTGCTAATTGTTGAGATCGTCATTTTTCATCAGCAGCGCACTTTTCAACAAAATGCAAATAAGAGTAAATAAATAAGAATCACTCTTGAACGTGTTTCTTTTCTTTCTGGTTCGGCTTCGGCTCGACCCGACACCATTTGAATTTTTATTCTCGTAAGTTTTGAAGTGAATGCATCGTTCACCCAAAATTCATCACTGTTTTCTAAAAGTATGCATTTTATAAAGATCTAATAATCTATAGCCGATGATTGACAGCTTGTGATCTGATTCTAACAGCATAACTCCTGTCAACGTTGTTGTAGAGAAGTACACATTTTTTAATAGTGTTGCTACATGTTAAAATGCTGAAATTATTTTACTGGAACTGGAAAGTTTTTAAGCTAACCGATTTCTCTCCCATGTCCTTTTCGGCACAAAATTCTTTGGGTAGGTTTTCCCATTGCCAGAGAAAGTAGCGACCGCTTTAATTCCTTATCAGGAATTTGTGTCTCAGCTAACAATTCCTTAAAGTTCCAAAAATTAAAAAAATATTATTTATACAAATGAAAGGATATACAAGCAACTCGAATATGAAAATATTCCGATTAACAGTGATTACCTCGAAAGTTATTTTAGCTTTGTTATTGAACCTGAGCAAAACACACATTTGATAGGTGCTCACAGTCAAAATTTTATGCTCCTCTTTGCCACGTGGAGCAACTGATGGTCCAGCAAGATCTGATTCCTAAAAGCAAACAAAAAATGCAAATGCAACAAACATATTTTCATTGAAAAATGCAACAGATTCAATTACGCACGAAAAAGGAGAAGAAACAATAATAGACCGACAGCATGTGCTGAAAAAGAGTATCACCTGCTGGCTTAATTCCTCCGCGTTAGCATTTGTCCCGTAGAAGACAGCTTTAACATCAGCATGACCAAGCATAGGGTTTAGCGAGATCTTACGACCGTTATGTTTGCTGAGATAAAATGTCCTAAAACTTTCAAAGGCCTGGGCTGCCACTGGCGGTAATATGCAGTCCGGAGCAGCTTGCGTCGGCCAATAACCACTTGTCAACACACGCACCGTTATATCCATTGAATCATGTACCTGACAAATTAAAAAATTTCCATTAGTCATGATGATTATAAAAACAAGACGATGTCCCGTTACAAAAATTAAGATGTCTTGTCACAGGAAAACTTACACTTTCCGTTCTTTCTTTGTAGTCACGGAAATCTCCCATTAAAATATTTGATAATTCAATATCCTTGAACATTCCTTCTAACTTCGATGTAAATTGGCAACCACATTCTGTCTTAAAAATAAACCAATTCGGAATGAAATGAAAGCACATTCCTCGCAAAGAATGACCTATGCAACATACACTACACACTAATCCATTAAGTCTATTCCCGTACAAATCGAAAATTTCCAGGTCTTAACCAGCCTTATTCTTCAACTAAGAAAATTAGAGTTAACAATGAAAGATCAGTTGCTAACTCATTTTCGGTACAATTTTCGCACCTTCAACTTCGAAACCATAGCTTTTTCTGCGTCATCTGACATACTCTTCTGCAGAAGTAAACGTTTAGCTAAATGCGACTTGTAATACCTGCAAAAAAACAGAATCGCCATGCATATGTACAGCAGTGAGCTAAATGCAGCAATAAACATTTTTTTATCACAACAATGTACAGCAGTGAGTTAAATGCAGCAATAAACATTTTTTTATCACAACATTTAGTTTTCCTACCGCTCAAAAACATCTTTCTCTTGAAGAAAGCGAAATAGCACCATGGATTTGTCTTGCAGCGATTCCTGCTCACTTTCGTTCATCTAAATTAACAAGAAAATTATGTCACAGATTTGCGATATACTATCATTAAAATGTAACTCACGACGAAAAATCAATGAATATACCTTTCCATTATCTCTAATCTTATTTAATCAAAATAGTATTCTACTTAACCGAATCAAGGAAAATATTCATTTAAGCAACTTTTCCAAATCTCCAAAGAAAAAAGCTGAAATACCAGTTTCATTCCTTTCTTTAATTTATCGTCCATGTACAATGAGAGATATTCCGGACTTTTTGGGTTCAAGTTGAGGAAATATTCGAAGTCGCTCTGTATTTTCTGCTTAAATGTTTTGTCGTTATCGAAAGCATCCAACAAGAAATGATCAAATTGATTCTTGAGATCCAGCAATGCCTAAAGAAATTCTTATTTCTTGAATATTGTATAAAGCAAGAAAAGTACTAAATAGTGATATTTTAAGTCGAGAAAGAAATTAAATCGACAATTGCAATTCAACATGTCAGATGATGAATAATAGTAATTGCTTACCTGAATATAGTGAATGGGATTTTTCGATGTGCCAGCTTCACGGTCATCACCTTCGCTGACCAAAAATTCACCTTTTCTTCGAAGATATCTACTAATGCAATCAGTCATTGTTGGTAATCCTTTCTTTACTCGTTTCAGTAGAATATACAAACGGCGTAAATCTAAAATGGATTACATCAAATATAATTATATAAGTAACAAATAGCGACATATGAACTCATAGGAGCCCGACCAACCGAAGGGAACTTTCAGTAAGAGATACAAAATAGCTCTATTTCAAAAGTATATTACCGTGAATGCGATCATTATTGAGCATGTGTACAACACCACTATTGTCCATTTCAACGATTGTCATCATATGCTTATTAATCAGTTCTTCGTCCAAAACCTGTATTTATTCAAATAAATTATCCTACACATCAAGAAAAAATTACTCCCCTCTGTTTGTAAGAGATGTCACTTCCTAATTTATAAGAAAGTGGGACTCATATAAATTTAGAGAAATCTCACTTTTAGTTGACGATTTTGAATAAATTGTCTAAATAGTTATAAGTATATCGAAATGTGAAATGAATTTCGCCGTATAAAATCGTCAACATACGTCCAGTATTTTTTGTTCTGTTCCTTTATCAAGATACATTTTTGCTCGATTTGACTCCTCCATCAAGCATTCCTCCACTTTTTTAACATAAACGGATGCGCAGTTTTCGAGTAAAAAATTCTGACTTTCTGCACGGTAGTATTCTGCTGATACACGTAAAAATGGTTCTTCAAATTCTTCCTCGTAAACGCGTCGCGAATCAACACCTAGTGCCACCAGCATATTGCATGCATTTTTAACACCAATTCTGCAAAAAACTATGCAAGATAATGTTGATGATAATCGGAAGATAAGGAATTCCGTAATAAATAATCACTAATAAGTGAATAACAAAATGTTATAGTTTTGTAGCAGATGATCACAACTATCTCATTCGTTTCCATATGTAGTAAATGATAGCAAGCCATGATCAAGTTCCGAAATAGATTTTTTGAATAGTTAGTAAATCTGGTCAAATGGAAGGTGTAAAACAATTTTCTGTTGGTTTTATTTAAACAAACATTCTGGGTTCTAGAAGTATACAATCAAAGTAATTCTATGCAATTTTAGACTAAAAGATAAGAGTATACCTGTCAATAATTTCACCCCCTCGCTCAGCAGCAATCATTTTCAGCAGTATGTTACGCAGTGTGTCGCCCAGTGTTCCATATCTAATTATTTCATCGCGAAATAAGATAAGACCCAAATTATAAACAGGGTCAACATTTTGCTGCTGCACGTAAACTCTATCCATATACCTTAAATCGATTAAAATTCAAATCATACATTACGAAATAAACTGTCTGTTCCTCATCATCTTAACAATATATAATGCTTTACTCATTCAAAAACTTAAGACTTCTGGTTAGAATGAAACAATATTATTAACGAAATAATGAAAACTAACATGAGAATATCTCTAATCATGACCATAGCTATGATGTGATCTTGCCATGCTGTATTCAGCACTTCCAGAAAACTACTATTAATTGCTGCTAGCACTTCATTTCTGACCTGAAACAAACAGTATGAGAAAGATACCAGTAAAAAAACCTCACAACAGTAAAATATTCAAGTTAACACAAAACCGTACAACCCAAAAGATATTCAATAAAGCTGCAGGCACTAAATTCACAATGAAAAAACTGAAATTTGATCCACCTACTTTGACACTCGGTTTTAATTCAACTCATAGTTATTGGAAATCCGAAATTCATAACATCAAGAATTCAAACCGTTGTCTGCAGATGTTCGACAACCACCTGTTTCAAGCCTGAATACAACTTATCACCGTGCTTATGTAACACCATCGTATAGGCATTACGATAAAGTTCTTCAAAACTGAGGCCAGAATTATTCTTTCGTTGAATCTCTTGAATGGCGCGTTTCAGCAAATCCCATGTCTGCTGAACATATTTTTCATCCATTGTTGTCTGTAAGTAGGACCATTGTTATCAGGAAGTTATATCAGGTTCTTTCAACATTATTTCTGGAACCGATGTAAATGAAGCCTGGATACAACCAAAAACTACAAATGGTGCAGAAAATTTGGTGACAATTTAAGACTAGAGGATAAACAAATGAAATATTAAATTAAATTCACTAAAAACATGACAAATACATATATCTCATAATTTAAATTCGTGATCATTTTGAAGTTAGTTTAGGACCTACTGTTAACTGTTGCCTACGATAAAGTGTAATACGATCATCACGTGTGACTAATTCGTTAATAAGTTGTTTGATTGTATTAAACTGTGGGTGCATTTTCAACAGAACAAGCTGATGAGTAAAATTTGAAGAACAACCGCACAAGAAAATAGTAATTTCAAATAACAATATGATCCGTAAAAGCACTTTTTTAAATAATTGTATTTTCGGCTTTTTTTGCATATTAATGCTAATAACATTTTGAATGTACTTACTTTTTCAAAACAAGCAAATTTAGGATAAAATCTGCCGAAACTACGAAAGACAAAAATTAATACTAAGCAACATATACTAAACAGAAAAGTAAGAACACTAATAAAATACTAAAGAAAAATATAGTTCTATGAAGATTAGAGCTTTATTTTTAACGGATTAATTGTGGTATAGCAGTCCTTTAGAACCACTTTAAAAATCATTAAGTCGGTACATAAACATGCCCCCGCCTCTATACTTATCAACGTTTTTTTTGCTCTCATTAAATTTTTTAAAGTTTATAAACCTATAAATGAAATATTATCATTCCACGTACCGGAAAAGCTCGAATTCGCATTTTATTGCCCGATGGACCGCCAGAGCCACCACCACCTCCAGTGTTTGGAGCGCTTCTTGATGGTGTCGGTCGACTCATCTTTGAAACACTAAAAATGCTTATCTAGTTAATTAACATTAATACCTGTAAGTAAGTAAAATCAAGGGTCAGGAACATCCAATGACTTTTCTTTCAGCAATAATAACATAGAATTGATATATCAATAGATACACCTTTTTTCAAGACACCATGCAAAGGTTCATTCAGGAATTAGAAACCCTACGCGTATAAAAAAAGTATTAGAATATGATGGTATGAATTCGCGTATTAAGCCTTTAGCTACACAAGTCAACTCCCATCAACATTAAGATAGGTTTTTTTGAAAACATAACTTACTCTGTACTAATATTTTCGGTCCATCTTTTTGTGGATGTAGTAGTTTGACATACTACCACAAGTTTAAGATTTTATTTTAACTAAGAAAAAGGTGGAGCGAAGGTATTAGTACACAGTAAGTTTCAATATGCAAAACGAACAAAAATATTTAACACAATCGCATTTGAAACTACGTTAAATACAGTTGAGTGAATTAAGATTTTCCTAATGATTAAATGAAAAAAGTTGTTAGAGTGATTAGATAAAAACATAATATGCTAATATTAATGATATATGACGAAGCATATTTATTACTTTAAATAGCATAAAGATTACATAAGTTCATGCTATAAAAGTTCATTCCACGGAATGAAAACAAAATTATCCCACTTGTTAACCATAATACGATGATCACTGCCGAAATCTTACCTATTTCATTCATAGGCTGAAGCAAGTTGTACTAAAACAGTATATAAAACCATACTAACCTACCATTTCAAAGTACTAAAAACTTCAATTCACTTCCTGGAAAACGTAAAATAATATGTGAGTACGGTGCTTGGTTCGACGTGAACCACGCTAAAAATGCACATATACATTCTATGCAATGATCACATAGAAAAGCACCACAATTTCTTCTATGTTATAAATAATTATTCTTCGGACTTACGTTTTTTTAAAACATAATTCGGAAAAACTTTCTAATTTTACAGAAATCACAAGTTAAATCATAAAATTTCTCGCATAATGCTCATGCGACGTAAATATTTTTGATAATTAACACATGCAAAACGTTTTTAATGGAATTTCCAATTCGACGAAATTTAAAAAGTACCTATAAGCATAAGTTAACCGTCACAATTACTAATCAAAAATTCAACAGAGCAAACCTCAATATCATAAAGAAATCCCAAAGAATAAGTGTCATACGGCAAATTTTGACATCACAAAAAAATCTCGAAGAACAGGTGTCCTACGGAAAACTCCAGCACCACAAAAAAAAATTTCGAAGAGTAACTGCGAAGCGTAAGTGCAATGCGGAAAACCTCGGCAACATAAAAAAAACCTCAGAGGAAAATGACCATCACAACCCCTACACCAAGCAATATGATGACCGACGTCCGACAAGTACTACAAGTTTTTCGTCAACTGTTGCAGCGTGACAACAGCATTTAGTGGGAATTTCAAAATACTGAATTGTTAAGTCTGGGCACTTGCTCTCTCCTAGCGATGGTCCTTGCTGAAACTTACGACCTCTCGAAGTATCAATCTACGGAAATTGGGCAAATTCACCGATATTAACTTTGATTAAAATTATCCTTACGATCGGTCCCGAAAGAAACCATCATCTCATGGTCATAATCAGTTCCTTAAACTATCAGAATTTCATAGCAAAGTTCAGCGTTTCATAGCAATCTTCAAATTTGAGTGTTTTTATAAATTTTAATTCAAAACATTGGCAAGTTTAATTTATCCCAATATACCTGAATAACTCTTTTTATTTGACAACTGAAATTATGAAATAACTATCAAAAATATGAAATTTTTCAATTTGGAAATAACATGCCACATCTTCATTTTCCAAAAATTGTTCACCAACGAATGCAAGAAATTAATAATTTGTGAAAAAAAAATTTTGCGTAATTTCATCAAATATTTTAATAAAAAATGAAGGAGAGATTGAATGGTAAAAAAAAAATTTTTTTGAAACTTTCTCTCTCTCTCTTTCCTCTATTTCTCCCTTCAATTTTAAGTAAAGAATAACCTTGATTGGTCACAAGTACGAAAATAAGAAAGAAATAGGGAGAAAGAGAGAGAGAGAGAAAGGAAAATATAAAATTAGTTTTATCGATTTTTATCGATTTATTTTAAGTGTCTTACCTTTTTTTCGGTCGCACCATCTCTGTTATCGATCAACAACACTAAATGTTAGACCGAACTTGCATCATTCGCGATGCAATTGTAAATTTTGCATATTAATTAATTTTATGCAAATTTGAGTTCACAATGAGAAGGCTTGACATTTTAGGACGCTGGATGATGGGAACATTGAAGGTTTTCGCAAAACTTAAAAATTAGCAAAGTTTTTTTTCGAAAATAGAAATTGGGGAGAAGTCATCATTGATAGAATAAATTGTATTGCAAAAACCTTTTATCCCATTTGCTGCAAGTCTTCGCACACTCCACTTCCTCATATTTTATTTTCAATTATCCATTTCCAATTTTGAGAAAGTGTGGTAGGAAAGCAGTCGGTATTGCTATGCACAGCACAGCAATGATAGATTTAATATGTCATATTTTATTTAAAATTAAATTCCATTTTAATTTATTTTAGTAACAAATAAAAATTTTCTTCACGATTTTGAAGTGAAATTTATCTTTTTTATATAAAAAATACTTGTTGATAATTGGAAGATCGGTTACAACATTATTCATTTTTTCAAATCCTTTTTTTTTTTATAACTATCTTAGAACGATCATTTGTTCGGCTCTCATAATTTATCATTTAACTATCGTTATCTTCCACTTCTACTTAAATACCGTAATTTGTCGAATTTCATCTTTTTATCAACAAATTATGATTTTCATATTCTAATAGCTGTATTAAAGGAGTCGTAATTAAAAATCACTTTCATCATATTACGATTATATGATATTACAATCGGCCATAATCCTTTCAATTCTCACAATTACAAATTATTTAATAATATCATATCTACCGCTATGAATTACATCTTTCAAATTATATCATAAAGTATTTTGATTAATGCAAAACTACTAAATTCGTTTTATGATGAGTGCTGTGAAATATTAATTAAAGTATTCCTTCATTATCTGACTTTCAGCATCATCAAATTCAATTAAATTACATTCAATTTTTTCAAAAGTTATTTTTCATTTCTTAAACAATATGGATATTCGGATAAAATTATAATTGCTATATGATTGAGGAGATAATATTTTCGGTGAGTAATATGATTTTCATCGAATAAAATTATTTCCGATCGTTCAATGATTTTACTTAGTTTCAGCATTTATGATTTGATCACAATTGTTATCGATTAAAAGGTAAGAGAATTGATGTACTTTTGTTTTTCTTTGGGTAAAACTAATTTCTGATTAATGTGAACAACTTGGATGGTTGGCATTATCGATTGGAATTGATATAAAAGAGAAAATTAGAGGTGCAGAAATAATTTGGTCTAAACGAATTGGAAACAATTCTTTGAAAAAAATCGAAATTAAGTAATTCATATTAACGGCAATTTTTTTCTTTCTTTCTCCTGATTTCGTTGATATTTTTTCCTCAGAAATACTTGCACATCCTAGTCATCTTACCTATGATTATCTAAAATTAATCAAGCGGCTACCTTAGATATAACAAAGTCAATCTATTTATCTGAAGATTAATTAAAAGATGAGAATTCTGAAGAAATTAAAATTTCCCCACACTGACCTATCATATACATTGCTTTTAACTAATTCCATTATTTAATTATTTTGCTTCCATTGATATCATCTGTTTCTTTATCAACTGATATTTTGACAGTTTCCTGCAACAGTCCTGAAGAACTGCTGCGAAAGAAATATATTTCTGGAAACTTTATATTTAGTGGGTAAGAGCTGCATTATTACCTATTGGATCAAATGAGACCTGTCAGTTACTAAATTTAATAGATTAGCTTAAACTGCCAAGAAGGTGATATTAGTCGTATTTTGACAGATTGAATAGTTATCAAATATTTTGTTTTAATGGAAGAAAAAATAAAAATAACTGGAACTTTGTAGTACATTCTAAACGTTCGATCGTTCTTTGCAAATTCTATTCGAAAAGTTAGATTTCGATTTTTGTAAGACTTTTTTCTTTGTTTTTGTAAGATAAGAAATTCACATTGTGGAAACAAAAATTGTAGTAATTTTTTTATAGCAAAATATTGTAAGAATTAATCGCAGCAAACATACACTGTAAATGTTCAACTAATTTGATAGAAATGAGAATGTTTCAGAGATTATAATTTTCATTTAGCGGCTTTTTTATTCTACTCCAGACATGATCATCGTTGCGTAAAAGCTATCAAAGCAGTTTTGTAAGGGGTAAGGAACGGTAGATCGGATGTGGTACTAGGAGGAATTATTTGGGAGGGTGGAAGTTGGTTTTTTTTTTAATTGTAAAAGTCTTTTGTGATTGTAGAGTATTGAAAGAATAGCAAAGTAACTAAGGATAAAGAGACTAGCAGACATTTGTGTGTGGAATGATAGCAGTGTTATGAGAATATTGTGGAGTGTTAACAGTAAACGACGTGAAAGATTAATGAGATTTGCGAAATATCACACCACATTGGAGTAAAAGGGTGAATGATTAAAAAAAGCAATCATCGATCATAATAATGGCAAAGATTGAGAGCACTTCAAGGATAGCAAAGTAGACGTTTCTGTGGCAGTTTATGCTTTTACAATAAAGTTACTCAGCTGGGACGAGAAGCGAAGTTTTCCATTACTGAATTCTTCCTAATCAGTTAGTTACATTGTTAGATATAAATATGATAATAATGGGAATGTTATGGATAATCATTGCTGATTGTGTATTAGTAGTATTTTTTATTACTTATTTACTGATATCTTTGCAAGTTGATTTTGTTAGTGATAATACGAGTAAATTATCAGTGATATTATCAGGCCATGTTATCAACTATGCCATGTAATTTGTAATTGCAACAAATTATTAATATTCATCATGTATTGCGCTCTGTTAACTATTTTATTATTTTTTGTTTGTCATTCTATGATGAAAATAAATGGGATTTTAAAAAGATTAGAGTTCAGAATTTAGATCTCTTTTATTCGCATAAGATAGCGTAGAAGATGGAGGAGTTACTTTCTGATCGGATAAGAGGAGAAGAGGAAGAAAAATGTGAAGTAACAAAAACCTTCCAGAAATTATCATTTTGTATGATCTAAGAGATAATTCAAGGATTTTGATTCTTGAAAATTCGGAAAGTAACAAGTTTATTTAGTGATTAAGATTTTGAAATCCAAATTGAATATGAAATTGAAGCAAGATGTTGCACAATCTTAATTGCGAATTGTAGGTTAAACTATCAAAAATGTCGATACAGTACTATTGTTATTGCACTATGTCGACGGAAAGATACTGTTACCATTCTTCTTTATTACCGCTTATTATTGCTATAAGGGAAAATGTCCGCAGAACTTGTTTTGACGCTTCCGAATTATAGTTCCAGTATGTCGTCGTTAGTTTTTATTTTTTATTAATTTTGATGCACTTATAGCAATATAAAGCAATATTTTTTGTTTTGTTATTATCCTTTTATGTTTCGTAAGGTCAGCAGAATACGTAGCAATCCTTTATCATCGGTAGTTGTAGTGAAAAAAGAAGTATTTATTATATTTTCATTAAAAAGTTGTTTAGATTGTTTTATTGAATGAACTGTAATGCCGGATTAGCTGTCTCAAATTGTGGGATCAGATCAGAAATCCAGAAATTTAAATATAATTATTCAATATGTAGCATTATTTTAATAATGATTAGAAATGTTGGAGTTAGTTGAAATTAACTTAATAGAATGTATTGGTATAATATTAAAACTTTTGACGCGATACTTTTTTGCTGTAAACAGCTGTATCTTTTTTGCCTTACCGATTTTTTTTGTTCTATCAAAAATGTTGGAGAGTTTAAAATGATTAATGACGCTAAAATTTATTAATTTCTCCCTCATCTTTTCTCAACAGCTGATCATCCTTAATTTATTTTCGAACTTCATTATTTTAAATTAGCATCCCATTAAATATGTGGTTTATTTTTGCACATTTTCATTTGCACCTTTATTTTAAAATTTTTAGTTTTATCCATTTTCTGCTACATTAAATTTATGCTTTGTTTTATTCACCCGTTAAAGGTTTATATTTCAAAACTAGATCTAGTTTCATCCATTTTAATTTCTAACTTTATTAGATGTTTTGTGGGAGAAGCACAAACCTATTTTTATACCAATTTTTTTTATGTTAGGCGATTCTAATCTTTCAGAATATCTCACAGCATATCTGTTACTCGCTAGTTTTACTCTTTCTAAATTTTTAATTCTCATAGAGTTCCTTTTCTCTTTTCATTTATAAAATCGTCTTAGTAAGATAGATGAGTTTGGATTCGATTTAAATTTGGGATGTAGCTTGTGATGTGATCAGCAATAGTTTGGCAGTACAGTAATTAGATTTTTTGTGTTCTCAGTTTTGATTTCCTATCAGTGATTGATCCTTTTTATGTGTATCATTTGTTTTCAATCTTAGCTATATTTGGTATCGAATAACAACCGGTTTTTTTTTAAGTTTTTGCCGAGTTTTAGTAATGATTACTTTCCTTTTTTAGGCTACAAATTGTCCGAGAATTTTTGCAGAAAGTTATAGGCATACGTTCATAATATGGTAATTAAATTCAGCGAAAATGAATGTATGTTGACTGTGCTTCGTTAAAACGACATATATTTTATACACTTCTTTTAGTTTTCGCCTTGTACTAAGATTTCGATTGATTAGGACATGTGCTAGGACTTTAGTAAACAACTTCAGTCAATTTATGATAAAATTTCTTTACTGTTCTTTTTTATTCAGTAAAACAAATATCCTTGAACGGCTAAAAGCCATGCATTCAAAATTGAAGCAGATTATTGAAGAGGTTTGAAAGTAAATGAAGAAATTTCTTAAATGCTTTTAACGAAAACAAAAATCACTAGTGAGTTGAATTAATAATAATCTCATTTCTGTGTTTTTAGGCTGAATTGCTGAAAGCTGTGCTGTTAAATGATTTGAGGTTGCTACAGGGGTGTATAGAAAGGGGTATTGATGTTAATGAAGTAGATGAAAATGGAACTTCTCCGTTACATT
This sequence comes from Litomosoides brasiliensis, assembly GCA_013365375.1. Taxonomy (NCBI): domain Eukaryota; kingdom Metazoa; phylum Nematoda; class Chromadorea; order Rhabditida; family Onchocercidae; genus Litomosoides; species Litomosoides brasiliensis. The sequence continues at coordinate 98,417 of JABVXW010000067.1, read as the reverse complement.
TAGCAAGCTTTTATGGATATCATCCAATCGTCAGTGCACTTATTGATGCACGTGCAAGGGTCGATGCACGTGATCGAGAGTGGTTTACACCGCTTCATAGGTTTACTTTTCTCAAGAGTTTTCATACCACCGTATTTCAGAACATTTACTTAACATAAATATATTGATGATAAGTAAATGTTCTGAAAATTCCACTAAAGGAAGTTTTGAAATCTTTTTTAATCAGTGTAGCATGTGAAAGTTTGGTCAAGTTGGGTGCTGTTTCTCTTGGTTGGTGTAATAGTTCATTTAAATCATTCTTAGAAAAACTAATTTTTCAAAATTTAAAATATAATCTGAATTTTATCTTCACATACTCCTGAAATTCCACTGCGTGCTATTATGAATTTTCAGGGCTTGTCTTCACAATCATCCAAATACAGTGAAAATATTGATCAATAGGGGTGCAAATCCAAACAGTGCTACGAAACAATTCATAACATCGTTACATATATGCGCACAAGTTAATGCGCTCAGTTGTGCCGAAGTGATTTTAGATCACTGTGATTCGATTGTAGGTACGTTGTAGATCTGAATTTTTGCGTCTAAACGCTGTTACTACTGCATAATCAGGATAAGTAAATTTAGCTAGTAAAATTAATGTTTATTTTTAAGCAGAACTTGTAACGACAAATTTTAGTTCTCATAAGTAGGTGAGAAAATATTCTCTGCGTCTGACCATTCTTGTGATAATTGCTGCCTCAAAAACTGAAAAACTTGTTAAGGTATTATTTTGAATTAACACATTGAAAATGTTCTCCTCCCGGAACATGCTGATGATTTTAATTTAGTTTCCAGAAACTTGGTTAAGCGTTCCTCTTTCGTGTGTACTGTGAGAAAATTTCAGATCGTCCGGATTGGGGTGGTTGTCCACCACTTCATTATGCAGCATTCTATGGAAATTCAGCCTTTGTCGAATTTTTATTGAAGAAAAATGCTAGTCCAAATACTAGGTGAGCATTTTCTTGTAGAATTTTTATTCCACACTAGTATGTTCTACCCAGGAATTAATGTATGGATGGTAATAACTTAAGTGGCCTGAAAGAACAGTAGGAAATATAGTCACTTCTGTAGTGAATATGATTGTATGGGTAACATATGTAAGCAATGGAAATGGTATTATAAATTTTAAAACTTTCTTAGTGTTTCATTCCCTTAAATTACTTGCATGGTCCAAAACTGTTGGAAGAAACAATAACATGATATAATTGAATGTGTCACACGAGATGGTTTTTTTAGAAATAAGCGAGGTATGACTGCAGCTCATTGGGCTGCTAAGAATGGTCATAGTGATGTTCTAAAATTACTTTTCAATGGTGGAGTTGATATGAGGTTGCGAGATCAGGAGACACGGACTGTATTACATTATGCGGCAATGTCTGGCGACATACATTCTGTGAAATTTATCTTGGAAAATACATCAATACTCGTTAACAGCCAGTGCTCAGCTGGTTACACTCCATTACATTATGCTGTATTGAACGGGCGTAGTCGAGTTGCTGAAATGTAAGCTTGCTTTTTTGTTGGTATTAGGTAGGTACTTTTTCTCAATTTATGATGTTTCCCCGATAGTTTGACATACATATTATTGAAACAGAATGTTTTGATCGTTCGGTTAATATTGTGAGTTTGAATAAGCTTTAATGAACCCAACATTTAACTTACGTATTACTTGTCCAGGATTTAAAATGTCTCAGTTTAAGTGGCACAATCCTTTTTTATTTTACTTTTTTATTTGTTTATTTGCTTAAATATTTGTGAATTACTTCACTTATCACTTTCTTCTGGTTAAATTTGAGAAAAGGGTAGTAATTTTACAAATAAGTAATAAATTGTAAAAATAAATAAGTAGCAATTTCTGTCTTTTTGGTAGACCTGTTTGTAGTGATGTCATTTTACCCAGAATTATGGTTTTAGACCATTTAATGGGACGGAATTTTGTAAAGTGATCTTGAATTTATTCGCTGGATGGAATATTTTTAGGTTGATTAGTAATGGAGCTAACCCATTTGTTGCAAGTTATTCCACTGGATTTATACCTCTTCATATTGCTGCGGGTTTTACTGAGGGTACTGTATGTTGTGATGTAAGTTTTTTAATTGATAAATTATTCCATCTTAAGAAATAAGAATTTTTTTCTTGTTCATATTCATGTGTTTTACTACAATCAATACAATACGAACTAAATTGTTGAATCGGCTGCTATTGAGAATTGTAATTGTTAATTGAATTGATTGTTGAGAATTGTTGAGTCCGTGCTGCTATTCGTTTATTGGGGAGGGATTGCTCCGACGCTATTCACCGAAGTTTGCTTGATGTGGAGTACTGGGTTACAGGGTAGTTAGTATGGACGAGGTTTATCTTATAATCAGTTTATCAACAGACAGTAGTAATAACAGAGCTTGTAGGATAGTAATGAAGGAGAATAAAACACTAGTTAGTAATGATTAAAGGAAAAGGTAATAACAGTATGAGTTGAGGTTGAGTCGCGAAGCAAGACCGGACTGGAGTCAAAGGCTGTCTGTAGTGAGGAGACCCCCGCGATATAACCGCATCGACTCCCCAGACCATGAATTCTATATAGTTGGTGGAAAGGGAGATATATAGAACTGGCTTAATCGGTGTTAAAGGGATTCATAATAAGATTGACATGGGAAGAAGAATTTACACATTGATAATTTACATTGCTAATAAAGTTGACATGAGAATATAAATTACATTAGCAATGAGAAAGGATATCCCACTGATAATAAGATTAACGTGGAAAGGAATAAGATTGACATGGGAAAGGAATAATATTGATAATTTACATTTGAATAGGATAGTATGTTGGATGGAGATGTTAAGTGCGATTGTTGAGAAGGGAATTTACATAAATAGTGGTTAACACGGGAAAGAAAAATATATTGATGGTTTTATTTTAATTAGCTGTAGGTTAGATGGGAGTGTCAGATGTGGTTGGGTTACCGTAATAAAGGTTATGAGTTTCGGTTATAGAATTTTCGGATTCTTCACAGCTGTGTCCAAATTTAGAAAAAAAACAATATGTCTAATTCACAATTTTTTTTTAAATTGTAAATTAGACATATTGTTTTTTTTTCGAATTTAGACAGCATCCGGTTCAACAATTCAGTTTGTATTGTAATGATTGTCTTCAATACGTTAAAATCGATGCCACTGAAAACTAATGCTATTCGAAATACATTTATTTCGAAATGTTAAAACCCCGTTCGAAATTTACCATGCCTTGTTTTTTGGCGAACAATGACTAAATGTTGCAAGTTATGGGGCCAGCAAAAACGAGTAAAGTTCTGTGAGGACTATGAAAGAAAAATTTACTAAACATATAAAAATTGAATGCGAAGTATTATGAATGTGTGTCGTATAAATAATCATGTTAGTGTAACGTATTATGTAGATAACATTACGTGTTCCCGTCAAGCTTAACAAGTTCGTAATTTCAGTTACTGATTGAAGTGACACATGACATCGGTTACCAAACAGCCGATAGAAATACAGCTTTACATTTTGCTTGTCAATACGGTCGAATAGCACGATTAAAATCATTGATAGCCAAAGGTGCACCAGTGAATACAATGACAAATCAGGGTGTTACCCCACTTCATATATCATCTAGACATGGTCACGATCTTATTGTCAAGCATCTTCTGGGTGCTGGAGCAGATTGCAGCTTGTATTTTACTTTTTCCAATCATTTGTCTCATTTCTTATGATGTTTGGTTTTATAACATTAAAGTAGATTCTCATTCAATTTTGCCAAATTACTTGCAATCAAAATCGAAGTAGCTACATGAAAATCCAAGCATTCCTACGAACGCTTAACTTCTCATTAGCTTGAAAACGCATACTACTGATCACAAAATCGCAGTCGGTTTTTATTTTCTCTCATTTCCAGGAAAACTAAGTCTGGCCTGACTGCTTTGCATTTTGCTGCATTTCATGGTCACGTAGTTATTGTACGAACGCTGCATGTTAGCGGAGCTAGCATTGAAGAGGTAGACTGCCTTGGACGAACAGCTTTGCACATAGCTACGCAGTCTGCAAGCTCTAATAGGTTAATTTTCTGATATGTTAACGAATCGTAAGAGCTTTTTTTCTTATCGTTATTTACATGCTGCTGTGTACTCCTAAGCACCTCTTTCCTTTTTAACAGATTTAGCGAAATGGTTTGACCACCTATTTCGTTAAAGATATTGAGAACTCCTTTTATCTGCTCGTGTTCAGCATGATGTTGCTAGAAGAGTGCTCTTTTAGTTTTCATCACCTGATTATTTGGTGCTAAATGGTACTATAAATTTATTTTTGATGATAAACAGTTCCACCAAATGATTTGGTGAACTGTATCTTGGTCTTTTTCTGAGGAGTCTTTTCAACTTCCTTTTATATCTTTCAGCGAATTCGTGATTGATTATTTGCTTTCAACCAGCATTTTGATATCAAAAGTAGATTGCAAAGGTTGTTCTGCATTACATTATGCTGCTCGAAGCGGTTTCTTCCACGCTATCCAGAAATTGCTGACTGCAGGTGCTCGTGCAAATGAACAAGATCAATTAGGATATACTCCATTGCATTATGCTGTACAATCGCCTTCAGATCTCGCATTAGTTGTTAGTTTTTTTCCTTCGTTCCATACCTTCAAACAATTCGTTTTGAAAGTATAGAACACGAAACATAATTTTGCTGATGTGATGAAATATTTTGGGATATGCGGAGGATGCATGGTTATAGAAATCCTGGTCTAAACAAAAACTTTTCCTAATGTTGTTTTGGATTAGCAAATTTAGAGAAATTTTCAGAGTGCTAAAATATTGTTACGTGCTGATAATACAGTTGTGCAAGTTAGGGACAAATCAGGTTTTCTTCCCGTTCATTATGCGGTTAAAGCTGGAAATCTAGAGACAGTCTTACTTGTAAGTTTCAAATGCCTGTTATTTTATATTTTTGTATGTGTACTTCCTCGGAAAGCACCTTTTTCCATTTCACTTTTAAAATCACTCATGATGGTGGATGAGTACTTATTATGATGCTTCTAAGCATCTGAATACAGCAGATATATTCGGCAGTTTCATAAGGTGAACTTTTGGTTACTAACAAAACATTTCGTTGTTGCCGATGGAGTTAATCTATTACTTTTAGCATAGTTGAATTGTGCAGCCTTAATCTTAAATTTAGCATCGATGCATTAAACTACACAACTCCTTCATGTTTGAAGTGATTAATGGTCTGTTTACTTAATCTTAGAGCTAGTGAAAATTTTGTTCTAATGTCGAGTTTAAAGCTGACTGATCGGATATGCACAATTGTTGCGTTAGGAGCTATGTTCATTTGAAATTTGAGACTGGAATACCTTTTAAAAAGGAATTTATTTAAATGGAATAAATTTTCAGTTAATAGACGCAATGTCCGATATCACTGTTCCATCATCCTGTCGTCCTTATCATCTTACACTTTACCATATAGCAGCTCGTTATAATCATGCCCAACTTTTACAAAAACTGTTAGCTTTCTACCATGCACGTTCAATGATGCTTGATAAGGAACAAACAACAAAAATTGGTAATACTATAGGCCTCGAAATGGATTCACTGGAACGCATTCCCATTCATTATGCTATGTCAGGTGGTGGGTATTTCCACTTTTGTCGTCCGCTGACATCATAAATTATGAGTACTGATTTTGATAATCATTTTCTGTGTTACAAACACATAAGGCTCTGTGTGCTATGAAGATCTGTCACATCGTTTCTGCTATTCTATTAACTATGCTTTTCCAAGACGAGTTCAGTGATACAGTAGTTGAGCAAATCGTTAAATAAGTTGTTTTGTAGATTAATATGTCGGCGCATGACTTCAGATTGACGGCAGACTATGCACCATTTATTAGGAAGCTTGGTTCAACATAATGTAATAGAGAGGAGTTCAATAAGTAAAGCTGGTGATTAACCCTTCCCTACGCAACAAAAAAATTCGATATCACCCTCATTTCAATTGCTTTTAGAAGAAATGTAAAGCTTTCTCGGCTCGGTGATTAGGAAACCCAAAACTTCAGGTTATCAACGATGTGTAGATATCCTCCTGCGAACAGCAATTAGAAAACGTGCATTGTTGCGGAAAGATTGTTTTGGCATAACACCGTTGCATGCTGCAGCTGCATGTGGAAGAACCATTTGCATTTCTCTTGCTGTACAGCTACTCAGAGAAAAAGATATCAACGTTTTAGATTCCTTATCAAGGTTGGAAAATTTTTCGATGATCGATATCGTCAATATCATGTATTTGTTGGTGGATGAGGAGAAAGAATCGAATGTATCCTTTATTTTTTGAAATATTTTTATGGTTTGAATTGAATTTTTATTAGATATGAAGAGGCGGTGGATTTCTTGTCTGCCATATTATACTTTCTTTACTTCGTTTTAGGACACCAATTATGCTTGCGATTTCAAATGGTTTCTTGGATTGTTTTCTTACATTACTACCAAAAAGTGATGTAAAATTATTCGACAAAAATGGCCGTGGTTTAATGCACAGGGCTTGTAGTTTGCGGAACGAACTTTTATGCAAGGAATTGGTGAATAAAGGTGCTGATTTCAAATCGGCAGATTGCAACGGTGTTACGCCATTTCATATTGCATCAAGATCGGGTTAATTTTCTTACATTTTGGAACGCTGTGAATTAAAAAAATACAGTGCCGCTTATATCAGCGGTATTGTATTTTTTGTTCTGTCTTTGCCACCACCATTTGCTTTGGAAAATTTTCATCACTGCAGTTGATAACGTAAGGGATGAAGTCTAGTCGTATTTTTCCAACTTTTCTTAATTCATTATTAATTATTAATATTGCAGGTGATTCAGCAACTGTCAATTATTTGCTAGCAAATGGTGTACAGGAAACATCGGATTCCATGGGTTTAACCTGTTTCGACTGGGCTGCCGTGGAAGGTAATGAATGTGTCCTGCATATTCTTCACGATGCTAATAAAGATGCGAATAGGAGTGTGGCTACAGTACTGGCAGCATCTTGCGGTCGCATTGAAGCATGTCAGGTGATATAAACCTTTCCTTTTTTCGGGGAATTATTTGTGTGGAATTATAGTTGGTTTAATTTTACAGGTACTCGGCAATTTTGAGTAACTTGATTTTTAAAAGGAGAAAAAAATCATGTAATTTTTCTTGCAGCGCAAGACAAAGTTTCATATAGTTTTGTTTGTAACACGATAGAATTCCTGACATTTTTTCGCGTCGAAACTTCGGTTTTATTTTAAAGATTTTCAAACACAGTATATTGTAAAATAATGTTGGGTTTAATATTATGTGTAATGTTTGTAGCATTATTTTGTGTATTTTTTTCAGTTCTTATTGCAAATAAATATGGAATATGCAAAAGCAACCGATGTTTATGGTCGTACAGCTTTACATCACGCAGCACAACAAGGTCATGCAAAAGTTGTATCTACATTACTCATTGCTGGAGCTGATCCTTCAGCTATCGATGTATTTCATATAACTCCGCTGATGGCAGCCGCATGTTGCCGTGATCCTGGTCTTGCGCTGGAAATTATCGGTTAGGATCTTTTTATTATTTAGTCAAAATTGGACATTTTGTGGAATACTGATAACAAGCAATTTAACAGTACCAGAAGTAATGTGGATATAGTTTTGGAAGTTTTGAATAGATCCAATAAGATGTTACGCAGGTTAAGCAGTCAATATTTTAAGCAACCAGTTCAGAGTTCAGGAAGAGAAGGTGATTGTTAAACTGTAAGTCGGACAACATCTTTTCAGGCTTGTTAATTGAACAGGCTGCGTTATTGGAGGCAGTCGACATAGTCGGTAATACGGTTTTTCATCATGCATGTATGGCTGGTAATGAAATGGGAGCAGTTTATTTGCTGAATCATGTTAAACCGGTTCCTCCTAATGGGCATGCGGAACATATTATTAATTTTCAAAATAATCAGAAGCAAACGTTAGTTTTTATACTTTAAAAAATTGAAGGCGAGATTAAGTGATAGTAAGTTTTGCAGCTTAGTTTCTTTAAAGTATACAATTTTTCAGACTTTCCAAATTTGTTTTATAAAATAATATAATAACAGAAATGTTGTTTAAATATATTTAATAGCTCTTGTCGTTTAGCTGCTCACCTTTCCTTGTTTTCAGTATTCTGCATTTGGCTTGTAAAGCGGGAATGATCACACTTATTCGTAATATATTAAAAATTACATCCTACTCTTTATCACTAATGGTAAGTAATGGGACTGCAATAAAACAGTTTTCGGTAGAAACCTTTGTCGAAAATTGAAAACTTTTTTGATCTTGCTCATAAAATAATATTAAAGTAACACACTACTTTACTCAAAATAGCATTCGTTTCCGGGAGATATCAGTTATTTTCTAGCATTAAATATGCTGATCGACTGATTCCTAGGGGTTCACTTGATGGGTTTACTTTCTGGTTTATTAACGCAGCTCTCAATTAATCGTGGTGAGATTTTAATTATTAATTAAGCATATGGTAAATTATGACTTATTTTTTTATGGTTTATTATGGTTTTTTTTAGTTTCTTTGCCTTTGCAACATGCATGCCTCGTGATATTTTAGTGCACTACGATTAATTGTTTAATGTACTTGCGGTTGCAAATTACAAATTTCGAGCTTATTGATAGCTTTGAAGTTTTGATAACAAAACTTTTATCATTTATGCTGGACAGTATCTAAATCGAAAAAATTTGATTCATTGATTTTCGAGGGATTGAATAACTTTAAACTGCAGCCTTTCAATCCTATTTCAAATTTTCATGTTATTATTTTTTTATGTTTGTTTCAGGATTATAAGGGGCGCATACCATTAGTTGCATCAATCGAAGATGGAGGTGTGATCGAGTGCATGTTGTGTATGTTGGATAAATTTGTTGGAGCTGTGAATAAAGATGGATTCTTAGGTAAGTTGTTTCTTTTTACCGTCATTTTTGGCGTTGATGCTTCACTGTTCACTTTTGAGCTGAATAAGGTTTTAATATCAAAAATGCATATGTCTGACAAATTTATGAAATTAAATGGGTTTGGATTTCAGAGTCATCCAATATTAATTTCAACCGTGTTTGATTCTGCCGATTTTGGTTTGATCCGAATGAGCCCCTAATAATCAAATTTCTTTCGGGATTACATTCATAGAATAAGCTGAAAAACAAAAATTAGGATTTATTCGCTTCTTCATGAGAAGTTCTGAAAATCTCCATAAAGAGAAAAAGTTAACTTTGGCAGCCTTTTATTTCTATTTCTTATCTTTATTTCCTACTATGTTCTGGAGGCAGATACTATATGGAAAACTTCGGTTGTCATTGCAAAGAAATTCTGATCTTCTGATCTCTACTGCAATTCAATGGCAAGTAATGAACATGTAGTTGTAGTTTTAGAAGTAAAAATTTAGTTTATACTGCTTTTTTTTCTAAGATCTAAAATGGAATTAAATCCCGACATGATTTTTTAAAATTCTCATAGTATAAGGTTACTCCAGATGTAAATCGATGAAAATTGACTGTCAGTTAGACCAATGCAGTATGTTGAATTATGGAACAAAACTAATCTATAATTAGTTATTATGTGTAAAATACTGTATCGCCTGAAAATAAGTCCTGATGTATCTTCCGGAGTAGAGATACAAAAGCCAAATCATATTTTGGGGAAATAGGTTATGCATCTTGAGAGTCCTTTTAATCCAAGAATTTGTTTTAGCAGCAATTCATCAGTTTCGGAAAACCGGACAAGCTGATCCACCTATTTGTTTACCATCGTCCGAAGAAGAAGCCGAGATTGAGATGGAAAGCGATTTCTATTGACGAATAACACTTTGTTTTCAGTTTTTTTTTCAATTTACAACTTTTGTGTTGCATGCGGGTGTGTATGCCTCAACATCAGAAGGTCGTTAATGCGTCTTCTACATCTTTCTTTTGTCAATTTAAAATGCTAACGTATGATTGAACAATCATATCTTTGTCAATAGTTTTTTATTACTTTTATCCTGTATTCTAAATGTTTCTTGATTTTATTTAGAATATCGTTTAACGGTGTGGGTGGAATAAAGTGAGAGAATCCAAAACGTTGCTTCTGTGCCAAAAAATCTTTAAGTCCTTTTCACAAATAGTTCGTTGTTTTGATATTAAGTCTTAGGAATGAAGAAAATGTTAATGTAGGCAGTGATATAAACTTAGGTAATTGAAAAGACGTTTGGTTTAGTTATTAACAAAAGTTCGGATGACATATAGTTTGTGGCGAATGAAAAAATCCGATGTTTTAGGGAAAAAAAATTGCTGAACTTTTGCATTTAAGCGTTTATGGTATTCCAAATATAGCCTTTTTAATTATATGAATGCTTTTGTCATTTGTGACAAATTGTTTTACCATAAGTTCGTCTGCGACAGTAGCGCCCTGTCGAAATGAGGCATGCTTCTCTCCTATATTAAGTAATATTTAAGGACAAACAGTGATTACCGAAAATTTCTTTCACCGTCCCCACTGTATATAGCATTTAGGATTGGGATGGTCGATTAGTTTTTATTTTTATCAGCTATGGATATATTACATTCTTACAACGTATCTTAGAGGCGCATTTGTGATAACGGGATAGATTATGGTGCAGGTAAACAAGAAGATGAAAACGATGATCTCAATGTTTTTTTTTGTTTCACTAATATGGTATGATGTTTTTGGCAATATTATATTGTATGTCAAGGCTCTTAGAATTATATGACTTATAGCCTTTGAAATTTACAGGCTTTTACTCTCTTCTTTCTTCATATTTATATAGTTGCTCAATTTATGTATATTTTTTTTCAAACAACACTTGTCTTTTTTTTTAATATTTTATCATAGGGTATCTCTTTGTATACTTCTGTAGAATTTTTTATCTTTCTCCATTGGTTTTTTATGATGGTATTGTGTTTACCTCCTATGAGATGAAAAATAAAACACTTCAGTTTTGAGCATATTAAAGAAATACATATTTAAAGTAAAGAATTCATTGAATGAAATGGAAATAGGGCAAAATAGGCGAAATGGAAAAAAAATTTTGAAATTTCTTCAAAATGTCTTCATTTTAATGTTTCACATTGGTAATAAAAAGAAATGCGAAGAGAAAGAAAAAGAAGAGAGGATCAGAAGAGAATCGTTGATTATCTGACCTCAGGTAAGTTGTATTTTATGCTAAGAGGAAAGAAAGTAAGATACGCGTAAAATAATAGCTGAACAGTTTTTTCCTTTCTTTACTTATATGCTTTTTTTTGGCGTAAAAGGTGTTATATGCTCGTAGTATATGATGACGTCTGTCGCTCGCTGTTATAATTTATTATTAAAAGTTTTTTTTTCTGTTAATCTCTCATAACTTATCATTTTACTTGAAATTTGCCGTAAATTTCATCATTCCCTAAATTTAATAGAAGCAGAGAGATAGGAGGAGGAAAGAGAATAAATTAGGATGGTTGGTTGTTTGTTTGTTTGACATTCTTTTTCTTCGTTTTTTGTTTCATTGCTTTTTTTGAAGAAAATTTGATATTAAAATTTAAAGTAGGAGTGAATGGGAGAAGAGAATAAATTGAGGAAAAAGATGCTTCGTCGTCATTTTTTTTTAGTTTTTTGTTTCATTAATTTATTTTTCGGTTTTTGAAGAAATTTTGACATTAAAATTTATTAATATTTAAAATTCTTTAATTATGAAAATTAAAAATTATAAGTGTAATGTAATTATTTTCAATTTTAGAAATAATTATATTGAAGTTGCATAATGAAACGTATGGCTTTGGTGTTTACAATTCCTCTGTTCACAATTTCAACAATCACGGGTTTTCATCCATTTTATTTTTTTCGATAAAATTAAAAAAATACTTTAAATTGTGCTGTAGCACTTTGGTAGTATTTCAACTCATTTACTAAGTGCCATTCATTCACGAAGTTTAAGAAAAAGAAACTTTCTTTGCAAATAAAAACTTTCTATAAATTAGTGATGGAAAGAGAAACTCTAAATTTAAGGAAAATAATCAGAGTTTAAGTTAGAGACAGAGCTTCAAAATTTAATTAAATTTTACTGCTAATTAGCTACGCAATTAAAACTAAATTTAAAAGTGCTAAAAAAATTTTTCCACTGTTTCAGCTCTCTGCTTATCGCATTTACCAGTTCCGAACGCTTTGATAACGTATAATTTGTTATCACCAGTACCTTATCTCTTTCATGATACCGATTCGGTGGCGGCACTGTCGTGTAATTTGGGATTTGTCATAAATGGTTCATCAACAACAAAATGTACCGCAAAAGGCATTTGGGAACCAAAATTGGGTAAAAATTTTTTAAGTCCATTTTTGTAATTACAGATATTTTCAATTTTTTTAATTGCAATTTAAAATGATTCATTTGATCTTTGTAATAAAGAAAATAAAATTGAATTACACTTAATTTACTCAAATTTCACGCATTTTTTTCTTGATAATTCCGTGTTTTAAACGTTGAAATATACCGAAATTTATCAATTCTTATTTTTTTTTAAATTTCACTTTACTGAAATTTATATACAAAAATTGTATTTTTGATAAATGAGAATTGATTTTTTATGAATGAGAAAAAATGAGTAAAATAATAATAGGTAAATAATATCTCAACAAATGTTTTACACTTTTTTTCAGGATTTTTTTTCAGGATCATGTATTCCAATCTCTCACGCATTCGCTGATGCTTCCAGTTTAAATTCAAATTTAACTTGTGAACAGATGAGTCCTACAATGGGCACTATAACATATGTTCCAGTGAATATTTTTCATAAATTTTAATTTAATTCAATTAATTTGTAGCCTTTTCTTTTTTTTTGAAGAATTTCGGATTGGCATTTTATTTCTCATTTCTAAGGTGTAAAATTTAGCTTCTTTTGCAGGAATTGTTCATTTCGTAATTTTCAAAATTTCAGAAATTTCAAGACAATGCGGTGGCAATGCTAACATGTCCATTTGGAAAACCAATAAATGGTGACGCAGCGCATGTAACCTGTCGGGGCGGTAAATGGTCGGCTAAATTGGGTAACTGTGAGAAAGTTAAATAAAAGATATTTCTTTTCAAAGTATTTCTGATACAATTTCTTATTTCTGTTATTCATTTCGATTATCAATTTTTTTCTAAAACTTTTCCTTTGCTTTCATAGTTCGTTGTTTGCTGTCTCATTGCGTACATCAACAATCATATCAAATCATTTCATGTTTTTTTCTATTTCAAATTATTTTAATTTCAATTATTTCCATTCCATTAATTAGTTCTGCATTTGAATTCTGTGAATGTATTGGAATGATTATTTTGTATAATCATTTTTGATGAATTAATTGAGTTACTCAATTCTTTCTTTGGTCATTTAACCCTATCATTTTGCTTATTGAATGTCAAATGAATTAAATTTATTAAATGTTGATGGGGCAGATTGTCATAACATATGAAATTATTGAACTAAAATTAAACGAACGGATAACGACTATTTCATTAAAAGTAATAATTCAATTCAATTACACTGCATTTCCGCACCTGAATTGCCACCATATCATTCGCCAATTATTTCGAACATCCGCTTATTATCTTTAATTTTGAAAATAATTCGTTATTTAGTACATTTGCGAGAGGTACGACATTTTTCACCCGCTAACCTTTTAAGTATTCTTTTCCTAATATTCCAACTTTCAAATTTATCATAACGAATTTTCTCGAATATTATGTTGAAATTTGAGCTTACAAATGAATAATATTCGTTCATTTTTAATTGAAACTACTTCCACTTAATTTTTTATTCAATTTTTCCTTCAATTTTTTTTCGAATTGATTTCCCATTTTTTAAAATGACTACAGAAAATAAGTGGTAACTAGAAGCGATAAGGTGATAAATTTAATATCGGTGACTGTTAGTGGTTCGTTGTTTGTTGTAAACTGTAACACGCTGCGTGCGTGTGCGTGTATTGTTGTCACAGCTGATATTAACGGTTTATAATGAGCGATTTAGCTATCTATTTAGATTTAGCTATCTATTCTAATCTATCCTGCAGTTTTTTAATTCCCAAAATATGTTAGCAAAAGTTGACTTGAATTCTTGGTGGGGTCTGCCTTCAAGCTACTACGAACTTAGAATGCTCGGAATTATTCACTCAAACCTTCTCCTAACTTCCTCTAAAACGAATTTGAATTTATAATCAGACTTATTGTCAATTAATTTTGTAATACGACAGTTTACTTCCGCTTATCAAGAAATTATCAATGCTTAATAATTACACAACTACTTTATCCTACTATCAAATTTTAAATAAATATTTAATTTATGTGGTAACTGAATTTACTGTCTCTACCAAAAGTACACTGAAATTTTTGTGAGATAATTTTATCCATATGTGCTAATAGCTACTTGTTAATTTAATTTATTTAATACCAGTAGAATTCGATAATGGAATTTCCCACTTTCAACTGATTGATAAGCAGTATTTAAGAAATATAAGTGGTAAATAAATTTGAAATTTAAATTTAGAAAGAAATGGTACAATAGTGACCGTTTTGTTTGGTTGCCGTTGTTGTTTGAATTGTACTGGCAGTATTTACCATTTCATACAAATTAAAGGCTATGAAAATAAATTAAATTTAAATCTTAAATTTATGTAGGATTTCTAGCTATATAGTCTTTAATAAATTGTGGATATTCATAGGGCCAATTGCGGCATTCCACTTTACTTTGTGACCCCAAACGATCCAAATGAATATCACCCATGTCATATTTCATATTTCTTTGATCAGTGCGAATCCTATACATAACATTTGTGAAGCAATTCTGAAATGCATTACGGATCGGTAGAAACATCAATTTCATTTCAGGAGGCTGTGGAATAATTTGCCATCGGCTTCGAAACTTTCAAAACAGTTTAATTATCATTTTTACTACTTAGCAATAAACAATAATTCAATCATTTAAATAATTTGAAACATTTGGCAGTGATTATATCGTATTTTACTTTCAGGTATGGGATTGAAATGTTGAGAATTAAATTATACTGGTACAGTTCAGACTTTAAATTATCAGCTGAATTATTATTAATTATCAGTAAACAATAAATCGATCGTCAAAATACGTGTAATAAAAAAGTCATTAATATCGAAAACAATACTCTGTATGTTCTAAACCTTATGGATTATGTTACTGTCATAATTACAGAAGGAGAAATGAATTTTGACAAATGAATGTCAAAACATAATGAATAACTAATTTCTATTAACTAATTTCCTAGTAATTAACTAATTTCTCAGTAATTAATGAGTAACTGCAAAATAAGCGATCAACTATTCCCGTGTAGAAGTAATCTTACGATAATTGAAGGGTTAAATAGCGCTATACTGACGTACGCTAAAATAAAGATATATGATGAAAAACGTCAAGTTACTGCATATTAAATGAGTTAATATAATAAGAATAGCTTCTAGCTGCACATGAAACTGTATATGAAAAATTAGAGCATTACTCTCTCTCTCTCTCTCTCTCTCTCTCTCTCTCGTAGCATTCGAATATATTTACTAAATGAACTCATTACACTATAATCATAAATTTATGAGATAATCATTAATTGACGTAAAACTTTTGAAGACTGCCCTCTTACCCGATATTTTTTTCGTTTTGTATTCGGTAAACAGTGATGTGTAATATTTAGTAACAATAAATTTGTGATAACATATCTACGACCGATAATTTCGAAATAACCGTCACGACCGGAAAGGATATAACTGCTAATCCGTAATTTCCCACTTTTCTTTTCATCATTTATTTCATCTGAAAATTTCATAAATTTATCAAAATTACTATTAATAAGTAATACGAGTGTGTTAACATTAGCAAAGGTATATTTATAACAATTATCATACTGCGTGAGCTAACACGTAATAGGCTAAACATAAATACGAATGATATTTACCATAGCAGTAAGTATTATTATTGTATAATGAAAACTATTAAATGCAGACGTAATTGAAATTTACAAAAGAAAAGTATTTATTGACTAAATTTTAGAAAGGATAAAATTTCACGTGACTGCAATGATTCCATAATGAAATTACAATTTCCTTGTCATTTTTCACACGCACGAAAAAAAACGAACGTTTCACTTCAATGAACAAATCAAATTTCTGGCCAGTTTTTTTCTTTTTTTTTTTATTTTTTTCTCTCTCACAAACATATTGGTGAAATTTTGACGTGAAAATTTTCAAACAAAAAAAAGGAAGGTTGTGAACGTAAAACAATGCAAAATCAATTACTGATAGTAAATGTACGTAAATTTAGTGAATTAAAATTTTGAGAAAAGACAGAAAAAACAAACAAACAAACAAACATGAAACTTCCTCTACGATATTAACGAGTACTGCGTAAGCTCCCATATAGTTGCAAAGTGCTTTTCCCGAAACATTAACCGGAACCGGCACTTTAATTTTATTTTTTGGCACGTCATCTGCAGCTGCTAATGCAATAAACATAGGTAATAATAGTACACACTCGTAAAGCGTCATATCCGTCTAAATTAATTAAACGCTGCATGGAAGATATCAATAATCGAGTTAAGCCATTTATTTGTAGTGGAACAAATGTATTTAAAATTTTGAAAGTTGTCAAAATTGACATTATAGGAGTGAATAATTTGCTGTACTAAATGTGGATTGATTGAATAGCATTATAAGTGGCGCAAATTGCGCAAACAAGCGCAAAATGGTATGTTTTAAGAGTGGTATTCACGCACTTCAATGTATAATAAAAAGTTTCACTAAACAATAAGTTTACACGTAAGATACGCTAAGAACGGTATTTAAACATTTTAATATGATTTAAGTGAAACGAATAGTGATGTTCTTGATTACGATAGTTTAACTTCATAAACCAATTCCGATATCAGTTAATATATTAATTTATCCAATTCGCATTGCAGCAATCAACAAATCATATTCATTTAGTGAATCTAACCGGTAAGCTTAGAAAATCATTCCGTTTTGCATTCAACCGTTTTGCAGTGCTTAATTTTCTTGTAAATTCCGGTAATCAACGAATAATCGTTTTTTTATATAATTTCATACGTTTAAATGCAAATTTATTTCCTCCAACAAATAAAATATTTGTTTAAATGCTTTTTTCATCCTTCTTTTCTTTCACAAATCAGAAATGATTTAAAGTAATTAAATTGTCTATTAGAGTTTAATGACATAAAGCAATTCCGATTTTGCATAAAATGTAATTAGTTTGTCCCATTCATACTCTAACAAAAATTGGCAATAATTCATTTTACTGTAAAAAATTTTTTTACATTTCATTCCTAAAAAAAAGTTCATTTTATTGTAAAAAAAAGAATGGGTGATAATTTTACTGCGAAACAGGTAATAATAATTCTTCAGGTGAATAATTCGAAAGTTCAACGACAACGAGTGAAAACACGTTTACATAGGATTACTGTAAAAAAATTTTTTACATTCCGAAAAGAAGTTCATTTTTTTTGTGGCTAATAAAAAAAGATGAGTTATACTATTTGCTTATGACAAATAGCAATTAAATTGAGTTGAAAACATAGAAATGTTTGAAATTTAATTTTTGAAAAAAAAAAACAAAGTCATTGATTGATCCATTCATTCGTTTATCCTTAAATTTAGTGATTGTTATTGGTTTTTCTCGTATGAACTGATTTTTTGTGATTTTCGACTTTCTTTTTCTGCTGTCAAAAATTGATTAAATAAAAATAGCAATTTCAGTTCATTAAACCCACCATCAAATATTTGACCTCAAAAGTGTTTTACAGTTTCAAAGCAGGAAATTTATTTAAATTTCGTTAAATTTTAAAATTTAGTTGAATAAAATGAGAGTAGTACAATGATATTTGCTAGGTTGAGTTGAATAAGATGATAGTGTAACTTGAAATCAAGCACAGCACGAACACAGTTCACAGTACGAATTAGGTTTTACAACGTTATAGGTGAAACTTCACAAAACCGATCAACAATTTCAATTCTTTAACGAAATAGTTTTTTTTGTATTCTTTAATTTTGCTCACTAAAATTTAATTTATTGGCAATTAATCGATAAATGCGGAAATGTTTGAGCAAATGGACAGAACTGCTTAGAGTGAAAATATCTAATTAATTTCAAGAAATGAAAAATGATCAAAGATCCTTTTCCAGAATTCCACTTATCAAAATAATATGATGATGAACTGATTTAAAGGAAATTAAAATTTCCTAAAATTCCCTCACTGAAGCTTTTTATCACTTTCTTTTTATCAATAATTCACGTCCAAATTTTATTAATGACGAAACTGTTCATTAGCAAAAAGAAAATGAAATCAGCAACCGCTAAAAGTTGATTTCACTAGCACACATGCATGATCTGCGATAAATGTCTGAAATTAAATTGGAAATGCAAAACCAAAAAATTGGAAGTTTGGTTGTTGCCGTTGTGGTTGGGTGAGAATTGGAGGAATGGTAGGTCTCGTGAAAAATCGCCTTTGAAAATTTCCGAATCCAGAATTTGCATTATTATTCAGCGACTAAAAACCATTGAGAATTAATTTTAAATCTTTTTAAAATCGCCTATAGTTGGTAAAAAGTTTATTAAAGTGTTTCAGCACAATTTTTGAGTTGACAAAAAAGTAACAGTTCAAATAAATGCGTGGAAAAAATCGCAAATTTAATGAAATATTAATTTATGTATTAATGATATTAGCTTGACAATTGTTTTCCATTTTTTTGGAAAATTATTTTTTTTTAATTTCGATGTACTCTCAAAAGTTATCAACAAATTTGATAAAATTATAAAATAGGAAGCAAAAAAAAACTTACTCCATCCCCAGCAAAGTTGTTATTGAAGGAATCAACTGCCTGACTATTAATTAGTGGTATGATAATTTGTAATCTAAAATTTTTGATGAAATTATAAAATAGGAAGCAAAAAAAAAACTTACTCCAGCTCCAGCAATGTTGTTATTGAAGGAATCAACTGCCTGACTATTAATTAGTGGTATGATAATTTGTAATCTAAAATTATCACTAACATTTATTTCTCAAAAAAAAAGTGATTTCTCAAAAAAAAATTTGAAAAAGTTGAAAAAATAATTGAAAAAGGTTATTTTCGTTGTTTTTTCCGCCCATAAAATATCATTTATTTTAACTTTATCAATTAGAAAATATCGGTAAAATGTAAAATAAAACAGTAAAACTTACAGAAAGAGTAATATCAAAGATTTTGTCATTGTCTCTTCGCTCACTAAAAGACAAACAATTTGTCCATTTTTAAACGTTTTAAGTTAATTAGTGAATGAAGGAGTGGTGAAATGACAATGGAAATATTAGAGAGTATACCAGACGTCAGAACTTATTAATTTCAAACGAATTACTTTTGACGAATGACGAAATATTCTTCCATTCAATTACTGTTTTCCATCTTCCTCTCTCTCCCCCTCTCCCGTTCTCTCCTTCTCTCTCCCCCTCTTTCGTTCTGTCCCTCTCTCTCTCACACATTCTCTAATTATTTCACCGTAATTGATTGTCAAAAATTTATTTTTGTTGAAAAAAAACCGAAGAAACAGTTCAATTCAAAAATTTTCGCATTTATCATAAAATTGTGTAAGTAAAAGAACAATTTCTTTTTATTATTTTTTTTAAAAAAACAAAAATTAACAAAAATTTTACTGAAATGACTCATTAAATTCTTCTTTGTTTTTTTGTTTGTAAGTAAAGAAATACAGAAATTTTTTTTTTCATTTTTGTTAGCGAAAAAAAATCGTTTAAAAAAAACGAAAATGGCAAAGATTGAAGGATATAAGTGAATGCTTTGTTTTCCGTTGCGCAAAACGGAATACCGGTTTCCATTATCCTTTTTTCAGTAAGATGCTTTCACCGTTCAAGGAAAGAAAAGAAAAAAAGGAAAGAAAAGGGCGATTTTTTGCCATCTTATGTGTTAAGCAAAATTTCATAAATTTTTTTTTAACAAATAATTGAATTATTTAATTTAGTAATTCCTACAAAATTTTAATTAAGAATTGTGAAAGAATTGACAGAGAATATGCATTTCAGCTAATGTTATTTGCAAAGATTCCTTTTTTAGTTAACTTATTAATTAAAATTAAAATAAAGAATTTAATTTGGGATGTGTATAACCCATTTTTCTGTTATGCCAATTGTGCTAGGCTGTCTGACAGCTAATTAGACAGTGTTCTTAACAAATTACGTCAACAGCTTTATCCTAACATCTCCTTCAATTGGTTTTCCATCAGCTCGTAAGTTTACTTTACTATATAAAAATATAAAGAATTAAAAGAAATGCTTAAAATTAATTTGATTATAATTAATGATTAATTTCATTTAAGCGTTTCGAACAGTTTGAAAATAC
Organism: Litomosoides brasiliensis; assembly: GCA_013365375.1. Lineage (NCBI taxonomy): Eukaryota > Metazoa > Nematoda > Chromadorea > Rhabditida > Onchocercidae > Litomosoides > Litomosoides brasiliensis. The sequence continues at coordinate 77,948 of JABVXW010000067.1, read as the reverse complement.
AATATTTCTAGTTTATTTCAATCAAAATTACAGAATTTAATTATTAACTTAATATTTCGTGTATTTTCGTAATATTTTTTAAGAGATATTTTTTCTAAATTCTTATAAGTTATTCGTCACATTTGCTTTTTCCTCTCTCATCTCTCTCTATTTGAATTTACCTGAACGTGAATGATTGGCACTGTAGTTATTTGGATCGATCACTATCTTTACGTGAAAGAAACAAAACAACATCGGTGAAGTGAATGAGTCACGAAATAGCGGTCTTCATTGAGCCATTAATTTTGTTAAATTCAAATAATTAGTTTTTGCAATGAACAACGTTGTAATTCCATAATTCATTTTTCTATTTTTTTTTACTAACTCATTAACTTAAAAAAATAAAGTAAAACGGAAAATCACTTTCATACGTTTTTTAATGAGAAAAATGACAGGAAAAAATGGATGGATGATTTCTATAAAATATATGCATTTATGTATGTATATATGTGTGTGCGTGTGTGTTTCTTTCAAAATTGATGACACGTTGTTCAAAATTACACGTAACATGTAACACATCATTTTTGATAAGTACACGTGATATTAAATACAATCAGATATGCATGACAAAATAAAAACTTACTGAAATTTGTGATTAGATTTTTTAATTTCATTTGTTTCGATTTGCTTTTAAAGTCTTTGTAAATTACAAGTAAACGAACGTGAAGAGCATACGCGTCAATGTTAGACTTACATACTCAAATAATACTACTGGTAACTCAATTGCCCACGTGGATTTGTTTTACAATTAATTGAAAGATATACATTCGTGAGAAAATGCAAAATGTCAAGCATACTAATTCCATTTCAATTAAATTCTTAAATAGTAATATTTAAGAATATCATTGATTGTACAAAACTGCTTAATACTACCAGAGAATGTCGAAACTCCGATATATTCTTAGAAGTAAAAATCCAACGGCAAACGCGGTACTCTACTCACGGCAACTCCACGTGGAGTTCTGTTTAATCGTTTTCACCATTTCTACTTCGCATATGAAATAACCATTGTTAATTTCATATTGTCTTAAGCATCCGTAATTCATCTGTCCGATAACTCACAACAAACAGTTTGACAACCACGAGCCAGGTAATTCAAAAAAAAAAAATAAACAACAAATTATGACAGAGAAAGAGAGAAATAAAAATTTTAATAAAAATATGTTTGCTGCACAAAAAAACAAAATGAAAACGAAAAGCAATGTTGTTGAAGAGAGTGAAATACGCCAAATAATAAATTATTAATTTATGCGGTTAGATGATAAAGTGTACCTTTTTGAAAAGAACGAAACAAATTATCAAATTGAGAAAATTTGTCCGATCTCTCGCAAAAATTTGCATAAAGCATTTAGAGTTATCCACAATATCATTCGTCAAAGTTATTTTCTCGTTGTCAGTGCGGCAAGTGGTTGGCGTTGTGTTTTGCTGTTATTTTGTGGTAGAATTTCAGTATTACTTTTTTATAGCTAACATTAGCTGAGCTTTCTAATTTCACACTAATTGCATTTAATTAAGCAATATTTTCCTTTCCTTTTCAAGGTATTCTCGCTCAACCAATTAACTCATTAATGATTTACACTTTTTGAAAGAGAAAGATTAATTATAAATTAAATGTGTTAATTAATTATTGTATAAAATAGTTTGTTTATTTTTTTTTTTACTTTCAGATTGCTATAATACAAATTTGTGGTGTTTAATTTAAAAAGAGAAAAAAACAGCGAATACTTTTTTGTAAAAAAAAAAATAGTACTCACCAATTTCATCGATACGTGAGCAAAGTAGCTACTTCGGACGTGTAAGGGAGGAAGAATGTCGAAAACGTTGGGTGATGCAAGCGTGGCAGTGGATGATGCCAGCAAGCATGGCTTATCATCATCGTCATCGTTTCACGTGGAATCGAATACTGTCAACTCATCTAATGCTTCCTCACCGAATATCGAAGTTAAAGAAAAGCGAAGACATCTTGTCTCGGCACGTATTTGAAAATTTTCATTAAATTATTAAATTTTATATGTGTGGAACAAAATTTATTACTTATCGTCATTTACTATTATATTATCATTACTGCTATGTTATTATTATTACTTATCATCACCATTATTATCACTGTTATTATCAATTAATTAGAAACAAATTTTCCTACTCCTAATTATTCCTACAACTCCTACAACAATTCCTACAACACTCCTAATTATTGCACTTTGCAAGTAACTGAGACAGACACCACAGATTAACTTCAGTAAGGTTGCATAATTAATTAATGCGATAAGAGCACAATTTTCTTAAAAATAGACTTTTCATGTTTTCTTATTTACCTGCTAAAGTGTTGCTTAATTAATTTATTTAATTAAGCTAAAAAAGTGAACTGAGAATTTTCTTTAACTCGTTAGATATTTTAGAATAGAAATTTTTTGCGTCGGTTTGCAATGTTAATTGATAGTGTAATACAATAACAACACATTTTTAAAAAATATTTAAGACTTAAATTTGAAAAGTTACAAAATAAATTGTTTTTGTTTTTGCAAGAGAAATATAAAAGACACGTTTCAGTCACGTAATACGTCACGCAAAGAAAAATTAGGTAAAGTATCGAAGAAGCAGGCAATGGGTGATATTGCTAGTAGCGATGATCCAACGAAAAGTACCACCGAATCAACTGCTTCACGTACTATCAATGACAATGTCAAAGATCAAAAGCAATCAAAAGTATTCAAAACGAATATAAAATCAAACGAACATAAAAAAGTTCAAATTCTTCGTCGTTTTTTTTATTTGTTTTGCAATTATGCACATAAATTTATAAATTTATTGTAAATTTAATTTTAATACTTTGATAATACGCTTACTTTCCGTTCATTACGAATGTTAAAACGTCATATTTCTACACTTACGGCAGAGATAATAAGTGTCGTTGAATTACGTGATTTTACGTTAGCTTTAGCATTGTTGATTTATCGAAAAAGTGTTCTATGAAACTGTAAGGGAAAATTTAACTTTTATCACAATGATATTTGAATGATTTGAAAGGGATGGATGATTTTTCTAAAAATAAATTTGCTACTTTTCAGATGCAAGGAACACGTAAATCGGATGGAAACCGTCGTCGTAGTGGCACCTTTTATGATAATCACCGTCGACGTGACACAACCAATTTCGGGTGGTTTCTTTTTTTACTCCTTCCAATGAAATACTAATTGAAAAAAAAGGATATTTCGTCCGAAATTTAAGAAATTTACAGTTTTTTTGAATTTTGCATATTAATGTTTTTCTTCTTCACGCAAATTCTACTTCTTCTTTTTCATTTTTTTTTTGGTTTGGTTGAAGAGAGGAGGATATAAAGGAAGTGATAACTTTCTCAAACCTCTTTTTCAACCTTTCTTGCTTGACAAAATCAGATGGTGAAATCTTGCGGTGTAGATGACTTTGAGTAAAATCTCAAAATGTCATCGACTTCGAGGTGTTGAGGAGTTTGAGTCTCGAGAAATCTCGAGCTGTAAGTACTTGTGTATGTTGTAGTAGCTCTCGTTCAACCACGTACGTATCTCGTAATTATTGGCGTCCTCCTGCGACCAGTGCTTACAACAGTAACAATTCACGACTCTCAACTTCTGGTGCAAGAAACAATCAACGAATTAATACAGCCAACGTAACTGCAATTAAAGCTAAGACCGATAATGTTGCAAATATAAACAAACGTCGTGCTAACACTGAATCGTCGAAAAACACTAACTCACACGTAAATGCCATTGGGTATGACGTAAAATTTTTACAAATGTAAAATTTGTAATTTTATCCATTTTTTTTCTTTTAAAAAAAAAGTGATATTTTAGAAAAGTAAAATTTTCAAGTTATATTCTATGAGTTATTTTGTTGAAAAAGATAAAAACTCAATCAGTGCTGCTCTCCTTTCACTTACTCTTACATTACCTGAGAGATAAGAAAAATTTTATTTCAGTCGCCGTTCAAAAGTAACACGAACGTTTCATAATGGAGCATTACGTGCAAGTCGTACATTGCATGCTAATGTAATAACACGTTCACGACGTCATACTATTGCTTCTGAAGTCACTTTTCAAACCGTAACAAAATACACTATTAGCAGTGAAAGTTAGTTGATAAAATGTTAATTGCTCATAAAGTTTGCTTTTAGATAAAAACAAAAAAAAACTAAAATTATTGAAATTTTATTTTAGGAGCACTTTATGGTAATAACGTTGATGGTGTTGGTGATAATGTATGTAATGGTATCAAATATTCTGCTATGAATACACTTCTTTATCAGAAGCCTGGCAAATTACCAATCATCTATGTTGCACCAGCGGGAACAATTTCAATTTTACTCAATAAAGGTATTACAGTTGAGGTTAGTAATTTAAAATTAAAAAAAAAACCTGCTAGAAATAAAGAGGCCAAAATTAATTCATTTATTACTAAACTTTTGTTCCTAAGAATTCATCATTTATACATAAAAACTTTTTAATCAATTAATTGATATATAAAATAGTTCAGTATTAAAGGATAGTGCTAACAAAATATTTTGATTTCCTTCGAAAAAAAATTTCAGGTAGCAATTGATCAAGCTGTTCGAGTTCTTTGTCACGATAAATTTTCGGTAAAAATAAATCAGATTAGAGTAAAAAATTTAAGTTTTAAAAGAATATTTAAATTAATTATCATGTTAAGACTGATGGTAATCGATCAATGTTCTTTTTTCACTGAGCATACCTAAATCAAAAATTACATTTTTTTTTAAAAATTAATTAATTAATTTTGAAATAATTTAGACAGTATGCAATGGCAATGGTACAGGCTCATGTATATTGCACAAAAAGGGTCGCATCTTTCAACAGGACGAAAAAGTTTTTTGCAATTTTGGGCCATCTTGTTAGTTTGTCATATTTTAAATTACTGTTTCTTTTTTTTTAAATTTCTGTTAAATTAATGTTTGGATAGAACTTATAATAGTAATACAAATATAATGGTAATACTTTATAATAGTAATACTTATAATAGTAATATTTTTAAAATTTAATTCATTTTAAAATTAATAATTTTAGTTAACACATGTGATAAGGCAGTAGTGTTTGGTACGCAAGGTGTACTGTTTACAATGTCACATCTTACTGAAGCATATTTGGTTTCATCAAAAATTATCAAAGGTGCATTATCTGTTTCACTTGGACGTTTACAATTTCCAAGTTTAGACTATGACTTTACCGTACGCATGTTTTTTACCGAATCACAGAATGGTAATGAGGTAGGTGACAAATTTAATTTTTTTTTCATAATTATTCTTTCGTTACTCTAAAAAAAAAACAAAAATTCTATTTTTTCAAAATGGTAGAGAAAATTTTTAATTTTAATGCAAAAATTTAATTGCAACAAAATGTTAATTAAATATTAATTGGAAGAAAGTAAAATTTTTTTAAATGCATAAATATGAAACTAAAAAAATATATATATAATTAAAAGTTTATATTTAATTACTATTTTAAATATTTATTTAGAAGATAAAAATAAAAGTTAACTAAAAATATTTTAAAACCTGAGTAAGAAGGAAAATAAAAAAGATTAGAGAGAGAGAGAGAGAGAGAGAGAGAAAGAAGAGAGAATGAAAGGAAAGAAATTAATATATAAAAGTAACGATAGCTTTTCGTTTTTCTATAATTCAATACACAAATAAATGCATACAATAAATTCAAATTCTATTTTCTTATTTTAGTTTATCGAATTTTGTAATGAAATTGTGCAAGGAGCGCGTTACGGAAAACGTAACGATGGTAGTTTAACGCTTACAATTAACGGTTGTTTTCTTTCTTATCTTTAATTCTTTTTCACGTATGCCCAAATTTCATTATGCTATTATAGAAAAAAAAAGAACGGAAAATTTAAAATTCAAAAGATTTTATTGATTTAAGAATATTTTTGATAATTTACACTTCTAAGTGATAGAATTAAAAGTTATTAAAATATTTCAAGGAGTATTCATAAAGCAAAATGAGCACGGTGACGTCGAGGTGAATTGTCGTCCAAAACATATTAGTTGCTCACCATCTGATGGTTTTGTACGTATACGTACAAATGTAGTTGATATGGCTGTTCAGGTTTAACTTGCACCTAAATTCTGAATAAAAAGAGAAACTTGTTAAATTGGTAAAAAAAAGAAATATTTTATAAAAGGAATTTTTTAACATTTCATCTATTTCAGCATTAAATTATTTTAATAAATAATTTATAAGTAAAATTTATCTTAGAAGAATGCATATCTAATACAACAAATGCATAATATTTAAAAGAAAACTTGAAATATTTATAGCAAATTTTGTTTAAACGATTACGCACTATCAACTAATGTGATTTACGTGATTGCTTCATTCACGTACAATTAATTTTTTTGTTCATAATTATCATGCAAATTTTGAAAGTACTGAGAAAAAAAAACCATGAATTGAAGGATGATGAAAAAGCATTTGTTAAAAGAGGACTGAAACGTGTTCATGTAAGCCGAAGTGGAATGGTTGTATCTGACGGTAATTCCGTAACGTCGATGGATCAGTTCGGACGTATCGTCTCATCGACATGAACAAGAATAATCATAAGTCTGATAAACATTACGATTATTATCACTATCATAATAAAGCCTCTTCTATTATCGAATAATACTTCCAGTGCGCATTTTTACGAAATATCATAAAAAATTAAACTATCACATTTTTTTTTAATGGAATAATTTCTAATTAAGTTTCCGTAATAAAAATTACCATATACCTAATTGGTATATATTATTTCTAAAATGTTACATTTTTAATTCAATTCATAACTTCGGCTAATTTTTAAGACTAATTTTTAGCAATATGTTTCTTTTCGCACCTTTCCCTTTCAAATTACCGCCCCATGTCAATCTCTCTTTCTTTATTTACCGAAATCAATTAAATGTAATTTTACGCTTCGTTATTTATCTGCAAAAGTACTTAAAATGTTTTTGAGTAATAAAACTATTCGACTAACACTGAATTCGTTTCATTGCAAAAAGGCTGTAGCAGTAATTATAATTAGGAAATGATCGGCTTTCCTTTTGATTTCATTTGTTTGATAGTCAAATGATATCAGTGGAATTGTAATTGATTGATATTCAATGAAGGGTGCAAAGAATATTACCAGTGACATTTGCAGTACTAATTACTTTCGGTGATACAGGACAGGTAGAAGAATTAGTTGCTTAGGTTTTTATGGTTACCTTTGGACTACCTTTACGACATAAGTTTGGTGTTAAATGAATGGCTGTTTTTTTTTTCGTTTCGTTAATGAAATTTCTTTTGTAATGTGTGGTAATAATATAATGTAAGACATATTTCATTTCATTTTGTAGTAATTTCGATAAACGAAGTCGTTGCTGTTTCATCCGAAAATATTATTTCTTACGGAAATTAATTAGTAATTAGCGCTGGATATATGACGTAAATTGTTATCACTTAATATATAAGTTAACTGATAAGTAATAAAGCTAAGGAATTAAATGCTACTTTATAACGATCAGTTAAATGTGTTTGTAAAGTTTTTGTGCTGTCTCGCTTCTCTGGTAGATCTTTTTTTTTAAATACCTTATGCACACCTGACATAGGAAGCTGTACGGTGGATAATGACTTTTTTAAAAAAGATTAATTAATCTAAAGATTATTAACATTTGTTAAAAATTGTCGCCTTAAATTTATATTTGCTTATGTCATTTAATTTAAGAAAAGAAAGTTTTCAGTTTATTTTCAGTTTTTGAGTATTATGAAGCTTAGAGTATTATAATGCTATGAAAATTAATTAAATAATTTAAATGGTGGAAATAATGAAAAAAATTTTGCGACGATTTTATTGTCCTCAAAGTAATTTTACTCTTTTGCGTAGCTTATTTATTTTGAAACTGCTCTAATATTGCTCAAAATTTTTATCAGTTTTAAATTAAAATTGTCACTATCGGATATTTTTACTATCGATAGCTTAAGTATAAGTAAAGAAAAAATTAAAAAGTTAACTTTAACATTTTTGTCAATTTTAACTATTGTAATAATTATATTGCTAAGTGCGAACGAAATGCAGTAATTAGGAAAATAATTTCCTTGAACAAAAAAATTCAAAAATAAATTTGAAAATTATGTGAAACAACATCAAATCTGTTGCAGTTATGAAATTCACGAATATAATTAAACTTGAAGCGCATTCTTGGTGACATTTCCGCCACTCTCATTGGTATTATCATTTGCGCATCAACAATTATAGCACGTAATAATGAGGAAAAGCATCATCAACTTTTCACGTATACGATTAGTCTATAATAGCAACTAAAATATGTAATATGTCTTTAAATTGTCCATCAATCATCTTTTCACAAAAAAATTCCACTTTTTCTACTTTTTAAATTACCATTGGTGCATTTCAGAAATAAGCGGCTAATTCTTTTTCCTTTCTTTCACGTAAGCGAGAACAATTAATCAATCTTTTATTTTTTTTATGCAAATGAGTCATAAATTTTTTTTTGTTTTTCACGTAAAAAATGAATAGTCAAGCCTTTCTTTGTTTCTTACGCAAAAATGAGCTATAAATTCTTCCTTTTTTTTCACGTATATTTTCCTGAAGTACATTTTACATTTACATTCGGGTCATTTCATCAAAAATTAAAGTAAAAAAAAGGTAGTGGATGATTGTGACCATAAAGAATTATTCCAAGTAGCACTCTCTGCTTCATCGCTTATTAAACAACCGCCACTTTACCACTTCACTATTCATCCTTTACCCTCCTCCTTCTTCGTTTACCTTTAATAGGTAATTAAAGGATATAATTAATAAATGGCAGGTGCGCATATGATGATTTATCACACAATCACTGCTATCTTCACTTCTCTTTCTTTCCCTTCTCATTCTCATACTTAAATGCTATTGTTCTTTTTTCCTTCAACATACTTCTTACTTTATCTATTCACAATGTAAATTGATGTATTACTTTTCCGGTACCGTTGACCTTCCCGAAAACGTAATTGCAATCTTTTTCGTTTTTTTTTTCCTTTCTTTTATTCCGTTTGGTAAATTCTTCACAATTAGTTTTTCCACTTTTTTTTATTCCAAAAACAAAAAAAAACACAAAAACTGTTCGTTGATTTCTTTCCTATTGTAATATCGCTATAGTTAGTTTCTCGTTTCCTTTCTCTCCCTCTCTCTCTCGCCCTCTCTTTCTCTCATTCACATTGTCTAATTGAAAAAAAGTTTTAAAATTTCATTCATTTTTTTTCTTTAAAGCAGGCATACATTTGTAATGCAAAAATGTTGAAAGCAAAATCAATAGTTTCAAAAAAAACGACGAAATTATTTTAGACAGAAAATAATCAATGAATAATTCAAAAAAAAAATATTTGAAACAGAAAACAATAAGTTTTCGTTTTTTTTTCCTCAAAAAAACGCAACTAACAATTTAAGAAAACATTTGAAATGAAATGTAAATGAAACTGAATAGTTCGAATAAGTAATTTTAGAGAGAAACTAATAAATAATTTAATAAATTAATTTGAAAAATTGAAATTTACCTGAATTGTTAGGGTTTTGATGTACACAACTAAAATGAATGAATGGGTGAAATGTGAGTATTTTGAAAATGCACGAATTATTGTAAATAAATGTAAATTAACAAAAGCTCTAAGAGCCGACTGATCTAATTTAATTTAAGTTAACTGTGCAAAATATGTTTTCCCAAAAATAACAAAGGACTCACTTACTTATTTTATGGGCTTGGGAATTCACAAAGTTTTTTCACTATCATATTTTTCTCTATTTCTCTCCCTCTCTCTCTCTTTTCTTTTCATTCGTTAAATAGAAAGGGATTTGTAGGCGACGAAAAGAAAAAGTTAGCGAAGGCAGAAATTAGTTAGTACTTTTAATTTGTTATTCGCTATAATTTATTACCGTAATTTGTGAAACAGTTTTTCCTCCATCAATCGATTTATCATTTATTTTTCAGAATAATAGAAAAATTAATTTAAAAATTTAATAATTACTAACACGTAAATTAGCTATTAATTTTGAAATAGTAAAATGAATGGCTAAAAAAAATATGTGAAATAATAAACTTATTGATATGATGATTGTGCAATATGTAAGGTGATAATTAACTAATTTAATGATAAAGGTGTGATAATTGATGATGAAGCAAAAAATTGAAATTATCTCAACCACTTTACTCTTTCTCATTACTCTATCCTCTTCTGCTGATAAACTAAAACTAATCGTAAAATAAAAAAGTAATAGTTTTACATTCTCATCAAATTAGAGAACTAATCAGAAAGATTACTAAAGTTTGTTTTTCTCTCCACTCATATGAATTCTCTAATTTACCTGATTATTCTTGTAAGGTAATTTATCTTATTAGCCTATTAATAAGTTTATTGTTTTACAAAGTTTTTAATTATTCATTCCAACAATAATGAACATAGTTTGGTTTTTTTGTTTTTCGGTTTTTTTCTTTTGAACACTTCAAGTAAAAAATTGTAAAGTGCCTAGTTTGAGGAAATTGGCGCATAATTTTCTCATAAATACATTTTGCGCGAGTGAATGATCGTCGATCGGTATGCTCAATCAACCTGAAATAACCTTGATTTGATGATCACACCTCATCGTATATCCCATCCAGACAATTCGTCACCATCAAACATTTCCCACCTCTTCTCTCATTTCACAGAGATTTTCCCTTCGTATATTATTTTATTTTAAAAATTATTTTTATTAATTTTTTTTTATTTCCAAAAATATTTGCAAAAATACAGCATTTTTAAAAATACAATCAAAAATATTCAAAATATTTTGGCTTTTTTTTTCAAAATTTCCAAAAAATGCCTATAATTTTTATTTTTAAAAGTAAGAAAAAGGAAGCGAAAAAAACTGCCGAAAATTCTATACGTTATTTTTTACCTTTTTTTGTGTTCGTTTTTAAAGAATAAACGACTTTCCTTTTTTAGTTTATTTATGAAATATGCAAAAAAGTGCAATGAAATTAAATTAATTTCAAGACGGTTAAGCGCAAATTAATATATTACGTTTTTTTCCTTTCATTTATTAAATTACAAATGTTAAAGGTACGAAAAGATATTCATACATTTGCCATAAATGTATTTTGAATAAAATTTATTAATTAATAAAATTTGAAATGGGATGAACCAATTATATTTCTCTTAAATATAACATAATCAATCAATTATGCAACTTTTATTGAACTGATTTTAACTGCTAACTATCAGCATTCTAAAAAAGGTGGAATTATTTTTTCGAGAGAGAGAGAGAGAGAGAGAGGAAAGAGATGAAATCTCTCTTGAAAATGTACATGACTTCTGCAAGGATTTAATTCTTTAAATTATTCGAAATTATAAGATCCAAAAATTCTAAATGTTAAAATATATTTCATCTATTTGATCGGATGAACGGCAAATCGATCAATCAATATGTGTTTGCTATGATCGATCAATCTATTTGGCAGTGAAAATCAATCAGAAAATTAAAACTATCAAATTGCTGTGCAAACACAAAAAAAAAACAAATTTCAATGAATTAAAAAATACAAAATTTAAGTTGTTTTTTAAGTAAAAAAAAATTTTTTTCTTTTTCTTTCCAATTATTCTTCCTTATTGCTATGATATGTGTGTGTGTGATAATATTCAACCACAAAAAAAAGAAAGAAATTTCTTTCTTTCTTTCACTGTCACCAAAAAATTCTCTCCTCTTTTGCTCCTCTCTTTTTTTTCGATGTTTTTAACAACAAGAAAAAGCACCACTAATTTGTTTTTTTGGCTGATAGCGATATTTTAGCAGTAAGTAAAAATTTTAGCAGTAAGTTTTTTCTGCTTGTTTGTGTTACTTCAATTTCATCGTTTATGCAAAATTGCAAGCTTCGCAAATTAATTAATTAATTGACGTTGATTTATTACTGTTTGACTATTTTGTAGCAGCTCTTTGGTAGTATGAAGTGTTTTTTGAAGTTTAAAAAATGTTTGAAAACACATGAATTGATCGTAATTGATTGCATTTACCTTGGCATGAAGTGATTTATTACGGACGTAAATTAATTTCAATTTTAGCGTGGACTGGTTTATTTTAGACGAAAATATCAATGAACAGAGTATAATTAAAATCTCATAATCGTATTAAAATGTTAATGTAGAAAATATTAATCTAAACTGTATGATCGCATTTCAGTTTACAATTGAGGAAAGACTTTAAATTTTAATTTTAATAAATAATTCGTGAATAACTGAATAAACTATGCGATTGTTTGCTTTTGTAAGAGAGACGAACTATTTGTTATGTGAATTTTTATTTATTTGTTGTATTTTTTTTTTCATTTTCAAATTTTAAATTATTTCCAGTGCGATTGAATGGCTGTCAAATAAACAAACAAAATTCATTTGATACAACACATTAATCACTTATTTCAGTCGGCGATTTCTATCATTCCGTATATTTGAATTTATTAAATTTGAAACTCATAAAAAACATCAAATTTTCAATTTCTATTCGGCAGTTTAAGTAACGCTAAGCTCAAAAACTATTCACAAATATTTTAACTTTTTTATAAATAGTAGTACAATCGTCTTTTTTCATGCCGAGTTAAATTTTAACAATAACAAAAGTTTTAACAATAAGTTAACAATAACAGAATTACACGGAAAATGATAAAGTTTAAAATTTTGAAGCGTAGAAAAGTTATTTTGATCTTAAATTAGCGAAAGCTTTAAATTAGCATTAATGAGAGAGTGATGATAATTTTTAGATGAGAATTTCCCTCACTTTATCAATAATCTTCAGTCAATCCTCTTATCTTCATAAATTAACGATACGCATACTTTAGCAGTAAGAGTAGTAGTAGTAATAATAATAAATAAAAATAAATAGTAATAAATGACAATAATAAATAGTGATAGTAAATGGTAGTAATAACAATAATAATAATAATAATAATAATAATAATAATAATAATAATAATAATAATAATAATAATAATAATAATAATAATAATAATAATAATTAATAATGATAATAACAATAATAAATAATAAAATAGTAATAATAATTTAGTGGAGAAAAATTTTTGAGAATCAAATTTGAGCATTTCTTTCTCTAAAATATGTCTTTCTAATTCAAAATTAGCGAAAATTTAGTATTTAATAGCTAATTTGTTTGTTGTGCCTTTTTTCAAAAAGGTAAATGTGCTGCTGTTGAATGTAATAGATATGTTTTATGCAACAAAGTGCTAATCAATGCGGCAAAAAATAATTAACAACCTGAAATCAATGTACCACCGATGGATGTTGTAATCTGACTGGGATGAAAGTAACACCAATGATGTTCTTTTGATCGAAGTACGAAAGATATTCCATGGCCTAAATGATACCTAAAAGGGACGAAGGTGTAGAAGACGTTTTATGCGTCTAAGAGGGAAGAGAATGAGAGTATCAAAGATTTAAATGCTAAATGAAATGCTTGTTAACGAGCTGATAATAAAAAGGCACGTGAGGTAAGTGTATAATAATTCGCAACATGCGGTCATATTAATTTTCACGTTATCTAAACGTTGGAAATACTTCTCTCATATGCATTGGTCCCATTTTAAATCGATTAATTACACTTTTTTTTGCTTATATCCATTGATTAATTTCATAAATTCATTATTTAGTATCACTATTATTATTATTTATTATTATTTTTATTATGATCAATCATTACTTGTTACTATTACCTATTATTACTGTTATTGCTGATCAATTTAGAAGATTATTAAAGATGAAGATTGTTGAAAAAAAAGGAAAAGGCGGCATATGTCAAAGAAAATTTTATTAACACTTTTTTTAGCAATAAAAAAGCTGAAAGCTTTCAACCTTATATGATAGTTTGTTACAGTTTACATATTCATGAAGTGCTATATACAAATTTCAAATAGCTATGTAATTCAATACAATTTATTAAATTTCAAATTTAACTTTAACAACTGAAGCTACAATGTTTTTCAATTACAATTTAATTAACGTAGCAAAAAAAAGTATCAAAAACACTGGTTTTCTCTTCACAATTCCAAAATAAACGCAATTTTTGCATAGACTTGAAAATAAAATTAATTTAAAAAAAATTCACATAGAAGTAATATGAAAATTAAAATATAAAGTGGAATGGTAAAGGTTATGCCATTTACGTGTAAATAAATTCATATCACTCTTATCAATTCATTGATAAAACTAGTATATCACCGTACGGATATTCAAACTACTCGACAGGTAGTAAAAGTATGCGGGAAGAAAGTTCCCAAAAATCGTACAGTAAATGGCACATGAAAATTAAATGATATTTTGCACAGGTGAAATTGCTATTGAAGTGTGAAGTGATGATTGCTGATCAACTTGAGGGAAATTGAATTGGATGATTATCACTTCTGATAATTTTTTTTGCTAACATTTATCAAAATAATTTATTAAAATAGGGTATTTCAACATTTCAGAATTACCACAATATTTCAGTGATAATATTTGAAGATTAATTAATCTTTGATCTCTAAATTAATCACTCCTTAGATCTCAAACAATTTTTTAGTTAATAATAATAATAATATACAAAATAAACTTCCCTTTCAATTTTTTTAAATTAATTGATTTCCTTTTTTGAAACAATTCCAACATTTTAACGTTCTTTTTTGCTTGATCGAATCAACGATTGATCGATGAACCAATCAATCAATCAATCAACTATACTTATTACGATGAGCCAAAAATGCACTTATTCCATACAAAAATCCATTGAAAAATAAGAGAAGCTGAAGAGAGAGAGAGAGAGAGAAAAATGCATAATTTACGTTATTACATTAATTCAAATAATTTTTAATTTTTGGTCCTTTCGTTTTCAATGAATAAAATTTTGGAAGATAGAAATTTTTTATACAAAATTTAAATAATTCATGTAAAAACACTTATCAAATTGTTTATTTTTAATAAGATTACAAAGGCAGTAATAATTTCAAAAATGTAAAATTTTAAATTTTAAAAAAATAAAGAAAAAAAAAGGTAATTGTTATTACCGATGCAAAAACCCATTCATAAATTGTTCGACAATGATTATGAATGATACCATCTGCGCCAACATCATTACAATTATTCGCCCACGCACCTGTCGAATAGTACGCTTCAACAACGCCCAAAAGAGCAAACGAAAAGCCTGTTGTCATTGAAAACATAAAATCCTACAATGAAATGATATTTTTTTAAAAAGAAAAACAAAAAACGACCAAACAAAATGCTAATGTTTTCTGTTAAATATTTTAAATTGAAATGAAAAAAAAAATTGAAAAAGAAAATGGAAGAGAAAGAAATCGTTTGGCACTTCTACCCTATCATTTCTTGCATTCAACAACTTCCTTTCACAAATAAATACTTTACAAAAAAAAAAGAAAAACAGAAAATTTTAATTAAGCAGAGAAAAAAAGAAATAAATGATAATTTATAAATGTAGTTAAGTACTTAGTGTAGAAGTAAGCCTAAGTGTAAGCTGTGTGTCTAAAGCTAAAATGCTAAGTTACAGCGGCTATTATATTATTTTCACGTACGTACCATTGATAAAAAAAAATTTTTCTTTTGGCTTACTTTAAATAAAATTTACACTTTAAATGAAAATGAATAATTTAAGAATGCTAACTTACAGTGACTCGCCAGGGCCAAAAATCAAGATGAGTTTTGTGTAATTCGAAAAAAAAAGTGATAAGAAAGATAAATGAGAAGCAAAGTGCAACGCCAGCAAAGATAAGTATAAAAGTTTGCACAAAAAGAATTCCTTTAAATGGTCCTGGCCCATACACCGATACAATTGATGATATTATCAGTAAGTTTATTATCTGCAAAATTGCTATGTCGTAAGCAATTATCAATGTAAGCCTAATGATCGATGTATTTATAATTCATAATAGTTGCATAATTAGAAATTGAACTGATAAAATTGAATTGCTGAAGAACTAAACTGATGCAATAACAGTAGGAATTTCGTTTATTAGAAAATTTCACTGATATTTCAAATTTTCCTTCTTTTAATTTAAGTTAGCAAAATTTATTCACAAAAAAAAGAAAAAACTTGCAATTTCAAGAATTCGTAAAATACCAGCTAACTGGCAGCAGTAAGGTACATTCAAACTACCTCGACCAAAGTAGTACTCTCGATTCTGTAAATGACCATTGTCTATTTTGGTTCGTGTTGTTACGGCAGGATCAATTGGTTGTGCTCGTGCATACGTCTCCTGCCGTACGGACGTCATAACCTAACAACCAAATAACTCTTAAATTTTAAACCAAATTTTACAATAAAATTCATAAAAAAGCTAATTTTTTTAGTTCGTAAAAAATTTCGAAAAGCACATTTCCAACTAATACTACTAATTACATTTTAAAATTTACAAAAAAGAAAAAATTGAAAACAAAAAAAATTCAGACTATGATCGATAACTATGATCGCTTAAGCTTAAAAATCAAAAAGTTAAAATTTTAAAGTTTGAAATTTATATAGACAATAGACAATAACAGATGGGTGGAGAGGAAAATATGACCATTTATGGCACGAAAGGTAAATACAGCCATATATTAGACCTTTGCAAATCGTAAAAACAGTACTGTAAAATGTAAACATCACAATTTACAATGTTAAAATTTGCGCATAAATTCAAATTTCAATACTTCTCAAGTGAAATTATCATAACTACTTTTGTAATAATTTACAAAATTTTACATTATTTTCCAAAACAGACCTATCACATTTGTAAAAAATTTAAAATTAAAACAAATTCTTTGCTATGATATTGGAAAATTAAATTTTTTGAACGGATTTCTAAAAATTAATAAAATTAAAATTCAACTTAAAAACTTCAACTTATGCAATTATCATAAATTTTACCCATTTTTTGCTAATTATAATAAGCATAAATAAATATTAAGAATTATTGATAATAAGAAAAACTGTCAAAGAATTTCGGTTTTTTAATTTTTAACAATGAAATCAACAAGATGGCTTCATTCATTAAACAGCAGGATGAGAGAATTTATTAGTTAAAGTTATTCGTTAATTCCACCAAATTATTCCAATCAATTAATACCATAAAATAATTAAGATTTGTCCAAGAAGATTGAAATTTTGCAAAATTCTGATTTCATTACTTTGTAAAAAAAAATCCATTTCGTAAAATTGAAATTTTGCTGAAGTTTAATGAAAATTTTCACTGCTAAAATTCAATTTAAATTATAAAAAATGAAATGAAATTGAAATAACCCATTCATTCAACTTTTAATATTGCCATATTGTGTGAAATGAATGCGGCAAGTGAACAGAACAAAAAGGAACAGCAAAATTTTTCAAACATTGAAAAATATTTTTTGTAAAAAATGGTTAACTAATATTCCTTAACCTTTTCACAATAATCAGTGATGAAAAAAAAAAGGTTAAAGAAAAAAAATGAGAGCGCAAATTATTCCGCTAACTTCCGCCAATTCATATTAAAATATATTTCGTTCATATTTGCACGCATTTTACAACAATTGAAATCTCACAACTAAACATCAAAAGACGAAAACATTCAAAATGAAAAATTTAGCACTATTTGATGGGTGTGTATGTGTCCGCCGCATGTATGTATTACATATGTGTGTTGAGGGCGTGTGTGGGTGTGTGCGTGCGCGCAGTGCTGCTGTATACGTCTGTTGTACAGTTTTCTTCTAACGCAAAGCGTGTAGGAAATTTCGATCCATTGATACATAACACGATGTATACATTTAATCTGATCCTTTCGATATTTCAATTTCTGCTTCTTTCAAAAGAAATATCATATTTACTGCATCAATGCAATTTTTCAATTTTTTTTTTCATTCAATACTACGTCTATTACTATGCATTCCTGAAAAGGAAGGGTATGCGGATGGAAAGCGGATCAGCTTCTAATCCCGTCCGGAAACTTTTATCGAAATTTCATTTCTAATTTTCTTTTTCTTCTTTTGATCGTTTAATAAGAATAGAGAAATAATTGATAAATGTTGTTGGAGAGATTTTAGCGGAAGTGTATGAAAGAAATTCCCAATTCAGTCATTTTATATGATTGCGTAAAAACAAAATAAAAAACTGAACGTATAAAGCTTGTTATCGGCATTCTTTGATGATATACGTAATTAGCATTAAAGATGAAATAACAGAGGAGAATGTTAAAAATATGTGATTTGTTAAGTGCAGTTATATAACGTCCGTTACGTGTGATATCATTTAAATACCTAATGAAAATGTAATTGTAAATGAAAGTGAGGGAAAAAAAAACGGACTAATAGTTGAATTAGTTCGCTAAATGATTTAAATTCAATTAAAGTGATTTAAATTCAATTAGTGTGAAAAGAAATGATGAAAATCTACTATTTTATATAAATGGCCATTATTTAATTAGAACTTTCAGGAAATTTTAAATTCTGACAAAGTAAATTTCTCTCGTCAATTTGATTGACCTCTTGCTAAATTAATTCATTTCACTGCCGTAAATTTTTGTACTATCTATAAAAGAAAAGAAAGAAAGAAAAGATTAAAGTGAACGCCTTTCTAAAATATTAAAGTGAACAATTTTCTAAAATTAATTTTTTTTTTTGGGAACCATAAGAAATGCACTTAATTACGTATCTATTAACTTTTAAACTTCTGCCACAGTACTTTTCGCATTTGTGTAAAACAATTCATTTAGGAAATAAACAGTAAACTAAATTTGCTGGAAAAAAATTATAATCGAATATAAACATTTAAAATAATGTACTGATAGAGCTAATCCAAAATACCATTAATTGATGAATTTATTTCATTTTACCATATTTAATCAAATTTTAACTAATTAATCTGTCAAAATTTCTTTATGAAAAAAAACCAGCTACCTGATAGCATTTTTATCAATTTGAAAATAATCAACAGAATATTGTAGCAAAGAATTGCAGGAATATTATCGGATGATATAAAATAGCTAGAAATCAAATTTAAAGTTCAACAAGGATGAATTAGTTTTACATTTTAATTCTATCAAAATAAATAAAATTTATTTTTTTTAAAGATTAAATCCAATAAACATATTAATTTTCTTTTTTTTTCTATGATAAATAACAGTATAAATTATTAAATTCTTATTTGAAAAAAAGTTGTTTTTTTTTCACAAACAATAAAAGATTAAGCGTAAAATAAAAAGTGGACGAGTTCACTTTGACAGTGACACGATGACATCGTATATCGGCATGAGTACAGGGAATTTAGTTTTAATTAAATTGGTCAAATAAGGGATAACAGGTTACACACACATACACACACACACACACACACACACACACACACACACACACCTATTGACATCTATGCGGTATGTCATTACGTTATGTTTGGATGTGATGGTGACATTATGTTGTAAAATATTTCGTCATTTATAATTAGAAATTGTAAGAGCGTAAAATTTTTTAATTAATTAAATAAATATGAATATATTTGATAGAGTTTCGAATTAATTGGACAAATAATATCGGTAACCTTTTGAATTAACTGAATGAGTAATACTGATATATCCGGTAGGTTTTCGAGTTAACTAGATAAATAATACCGACATATCCGGTAACCTTTCGAATTAGCTGGAGGGATAGTACTGATATATCCGGTAAATATGTATTTATTCGATATTCGAAATTATTTCCTCTAGTGAAATTAGTAGTATGTGAAAATACTGAATAAATAAATAACTATGGAAGGCATTCATTCATTGAACTCTTTTTATCTTATACTTCTTCGTTCTCATTGAAATTTCAATTTCATCTTAGCATAATTTGAGGTAATATGTGATCGATCAGTTGAGGTAGATGTCTGTGGTGTTATAAGCCTTTCAATTACTTTTCAAATTTATAAACAAATTGAATGAGTGTTAAATTAAAATTCAAAAATTTTTAAATTTTCTAAATACTACTCAGAACGAGTGATAAATTATTGAGAAATCCAAGCCAAATGTCGGAGAACAATCGAAGTGATAATGAAAATGCATCAAATGCACTAAGGTCCCAACTATCTTCTACTTCAATTTCCTATTTGTCGACAAATAGGAAGGGAATGGAATTCTCACATCAGTGCTTTCATTTACCATTTCAATTAACGCTTTTAAAAATTTCATTTAATTGAAAAAAGAAATGATCGAATTTTTAGAAATCGAATCTTTCATTACCACTTAAAGTAATATTTAAAATAAATTTGAATTGAATTTTAAATAATTCGACAATGACGCATCTGCAATTTGTTACAAATCAGAATTCATCTCAAATTAATTCAAAATTTATTATTTGAAGCAAATTTTAGTGACATTTTAAATGACATACCGTATAGGTGGTATTGCAACTTAATAGTTCTCTATGATTAAGCGGATTGATAACAGTTAGGTTAAATGTTTTAACAATCGCCAATCATATCTGTTTCATTTGTTAATCAATGAATTGAACTAGCAGTTCAAAAGATTAAATTTACTTTAGAACTTTTTCTTTCTTATAAAATTGGGCCCTAAAAAAAGGAAATAATCTGTAAAGTTTTAGAATTAGAATTAATAAACTGAATAATTTTACCGATCAATACTTTAAATCTAAAATTAGATCGATAATTAAAGAAATATATTTACTTCGCCTGACTCACTTGTTAATTATATGTATGTATGTCGCGAAAGATGAAATTAATTAGCTCGAATGAGTAAACAAACGCATTAGTGTTATCAACATAAACACTTTTATCAAACAAAGAAAAAAAATCTGCTAGTTTTCAAGTAAATTAAATTTCACAAAATCCAGGATTAAAATTTCGTAAAGCTAAACAGAAAAAAATACTAACTAAAATGAAGACAGTACGTAGGCGACAAAAGTACATGCACTTTTTATGCAACATCGTTTCAGGTAGACGATGCTTTTCATAACAGTCATTATCTAATGTACCACGTCTGTAGCGTGAAATGTGGGTGTATTGTTCTGCGATCGTTATAGTTCAATGACGTTAGTGATCGGTTGTGGAACTTATTGTTACTGTAATTGGTTCGCTGTTTCTTTTTTGTGGATAGTTCTGTGTATCAGATCTGTTTGTGTAATATTTGAATAATTTAGTAAATTTAAGAACGTATTGGTGAAGTGTGAATGTAAAGTTTATTTCCATGTATAGTGATAGTTAACCAAATTTCTCATAAATTAAATGGAATTGAATTTAATTGAACAAAACTAACCATCTCTGTCAGATGTAAGCTTCATAGTAGCGGTAGCATTTGAATAAGTTAAATAATGTTCTTCCGCTGGTGGTAGTAATCTTTTTTTCTGCTTTTTAGTTTGTGCTAGCTTTTTTACATTATAAGTAATTTCGATGCAGTACATTAGAATCACTCGTTTACTTTTTCATATATTGTATGACTTTTCAGCCTTCCAGTTTAGGGCGGAAATAATTTTAGCATTAAAAAGTGGTACTATTAATATTCTATTATACTGGGAAAAATACATTATCGCTTCTCTGGTGCTACCTATCAACATGGATTAACCTACAACATATCACATCTTCAAAATTTCATGATTTTAATTTACAGCAAACGGTACAGTTAAAAAAATATATTGCATATCTAGGAACTAGAAGGTACAACTTTTATTGTTTTACTAAAAACAAAAGTCCCATGGATTTGACAAGAAGTCTAAGAAGTATTGGGAGAAGACATTTTTTTCTGGCAATTTATTTGAATGTAGTTAGATTCGACAAAATTAAATCGCGATTTACCAATGATATTTTCGTTTCCCTTCTACCACCGGCGACCATATGTAACATGTTGAAATATTATTAGCATTATTTTCCCTTTACAATGTTTCTTTTCTCTGACCACTTATGAAATAAGTTACTTTGGTAATCTAAAGTGTTTTGTCGAGTTTGTACTTTACAAACTTCTTAATACTCTTGATTTGAAAAAGTTGTTTTGACATTTCACATGTGGCTAATTTTGGTCTTTTGGCTGTTCGTTTTATCCAGTTTTTTTTGTCTTTAAACCCATTAATGATTTTTAAGGTATAGCTATGCAGCTATTTTTTGAATCTATCATTTAGTAGATTTAAATCTTCAGATATAAACCAATATTGGCGGTGTGTTTAGCCAAGCTTACTGTAAAGAATTTTTTGCTTTTATGTAACTGAAAGAAATAGAATTTGCATTTGATAACATTTAGAAGACAGGAAAACAGTATTTTTACTTGTTAAGGATCTATATATCCCACATATCTTAAGATTCGAGTGACACGATTGATATTGTATGGTTCGAACTTTCTGTGGTTAATCAGTAGATCGTTAGTGTACTAACATTTCTCAAAACTACTGATCTGTGCTACCCATAACGTATATATTTATGCTAATATTTATATATCTCATTATGCTTGTATATATATATATATATATATATATATATATATATATATGACTCATTGTACTATCGGCATGAATTTTTCAATCGCATTAAGCTTTAGCAGTAATTTTGGTGAGTCTTTGGTGTTACGTTTTCTAATGTTCTTTAGTTTCGTTTTGAAATCAGTCGGAGGTAGGAGAGAATAATAATAAAGGCAGAAAAGTGAGGCAGTCTATTGACAGAAGTGATCGTCAGTGTGTTCTCCCTCATCTCATCTAGTTTTTTTTTTGATTTTTTTATCGAAAAATTCCCAAGTAGTTTTTGCTCTTTGTTTTTTTACTGAAGTAAATACAATTCTATCCCCCCTTAATTTATTGGCTTCTTTTTAAAGAAAATTGTTCATTATTACTGTAAACCCTAAGTTTCAACTTCGAATAATTAAAAATTTAGTGGATGATAACAGTTGAAATAATCATGCACGATTTATGCATTGAATTCACTTGTGCTGCATGTTCACCATTTGAAGAAGACTAAGTGAAGTTTTTTTTTGACATGTAATATATAATATAACTCGACTTAGCGGTTACTATTATGTTATAGTATGTAGCTAGTTTAAATTAGGTTATGCATGTTTGAGTTATTGGAACTGCAAATTTAGCGTTTAGTGATTTCTTATTTAATCTCGCACCGAAAAACCAGTGTGCACTATAGAATGTGGCTAAAATCTTTTATTGTGGTATATTTGAATAGATGTCATCGATATGTAGGCAAGGAAATTTCATATATTTTAATATTCTCATTATTTTTCATAAAAGATTTATGATTGAAAATGATATATTTGTTTTTTTTTTTTGGAAGATATTGAGGATATCCTTTATTTCTTAACACTTCGTATGACGCGGAATGAATTCAGTCCCGCAGTCTCTGAGAGGGATGAAAGAAAAGAGCGAAAAAAGTTGGAACTAAAAAAAAACAGAAGGAAAATGAAAAAATGCGTTGCCGACCTTTTGTATTCATGATTTGCACGGTCTCCCAGATGTTGCGGAGCAGTTTGGAAAACTTTTTCAGGTTCTCGTTTAGAACCTAAGAGTCCGAATAAAGATTTTTTCATACATATATGTGCGGTTTTTAACAGTATTTTCCTCTTCATTTTTCTACCACTTCTTGACTGTCCCAATTGTCCGCGAATGTTTTTCCACTCCCGTCGTATTGTACCAAATGTTCCTCTAACCCATGAAATAAATTTTCAATACAAATCTTTCTTGCTTTTCATCGGTTCACTGATCTTTAGATTATGAGAATATCCCCATTTTGATATGTTTGTATTGGTATGCAGTAATATTTGGTCATCTTTTAAATTTGTGATATTATTAGTTTTTGGTTATAACTCATTTAATTAAAATGTCACAGGAATTTTCAGGATAAAAATATAACATGTAATATAATATAGTTGTTTTTAGAAAGATAATGAATTTACTATGTTCCCAGTAATTCCCTATTGGAAGCTTTTCACAATTGGATTTTGAGTTTTCATATTTTCACTTCCCTAACGTTCGACTAATATTTTATTGGAAACATATTGTAAGAGTAGCGCCAATTAACTTGGATGTTTTTTTTTTGAATTTTCCATTATGTCTCTGTGGTATATTATGAATAAGGAATTGTTTGCAATTCAGTTTTTTAGCAGTGATAACTTCCTACAGTGTTCCGGACCTTCCTTGTTATGATAGCATTAAATGAAGCTTGAAGTAAGTAATCAAAGGTTCTTCAAGTATTGGTCTAGTTTTCTATATTGTCGATCATTATGTTGATGAAGGTCACATGCTCGAAATATTTTGATTTGACTTTTTTTTAACAATTATGTCGAAATAGAATTTCTTATGATCGTATGTCACTTGATATGTTCGTTTGATTTCTAGCACTTTTGAAAATTCGCTTTATTGTTTGCGGAAACTATCGCACATTTGGGGTTGACGTCACATCGTCTGGTGATGTGCAGTGTTACTTGAAAGCGAAGAAAATTTTTTATGCTAGTTTTTTGCAGCATTGAACTTTCCAAAACGACTAATATTAGGCTTAACACAGCAGCAGCAACCTGTTCTTTTACTTTTTAAGTGTACTGCTCTTCTAAGCTATCGTGTAGCGAGGAGCGAATTTATCATGTCTTAAGTGAGCTGTGGCACATTGTTCGTGATGGAAGACATTAATTGTTTTTTTATTATTTATTTAACAGTAAAGAATATAAATCAGTGACCATCCTTAAGTAGCACTACGTTCCGAATATTTCCAAGTGTTCAGTAATTAAGGTCACCAATTATAAATTTTTATTTGTTACTGGACTGAAATATTAATAAAAAAAAAGCAAATTGTTTGGTTATTCTTTTTCAATTTTTGAATGTTATCATAGTATATAAGTAATTTTTATATTTTTGGTCATCCACTGTTAATTTAATATCGGAATTGATTTCGTCAAAGATGATGGAGGCAAAGCATTGAATTTCAGATATTATCACAGATCGGCATCTTCCAGCAGCAAATGCAGTCCAGGTTATAGGAGTTAATCTTACAAATGAGGTAAAAATATTGTGTTCGGAAAATCTAAAATTACGACGCTGAAAACTTATTCAGAAATAATCTTACAACATTTGCATTCACATAAGCTGAAAGACGGAATTTTCGACCTGTTATCACTCTCCCGTAGCCATGTCGTTCTGTGCATCACATTAACAACTTTTTCTGCAACTACAAGTCTATTTCTTGGATATACCGGTGGAATACTATTATTGCCTTCTTTCATTTTATCTGTTTATACTCAATTATTTCCATTCACTTACGGTGTGGAACACACTACTGCTGTTGTTGTCTCGTAGTTATTGCAGCCAACGAACCAGCATTATCACTGAAATATAAGTTTGCAATAACAAAAACGTTTGCGATCATTTTTCAGGTATGTTCG
Organism: Litomosoides brasiliensis; assembly: GCA_013365375.1. Classification (NCBI taxonomy): domain Eukaryota; kingdom Metazoa; phylum Nematoda; class Chromadorea; order Rhabditida; family Onchocercidae; genus Litomosoides; species Litomosoides brasiliensis. Next base: position 52,513 of record JABVXW010000067.1, on the reverse strand, counting down.
TATATTATCATTATTGTTATTTTAGTGATTTCTCTTAAAAAAGGAATTAATTTGACTAGAGGGTATTTCTAGCAACATGCATTCATGACATCATGCGTTAACAGGAGCACTTTAAAAAAGACGAAAAATCCGTATTATGCTATCAACATTAAATAGGAAGATATTTAAATCAATTAGGGGACATGATGTTAAGGGAAAAGAAGGGAGAGAGTTAGAGTGGAAGGAATTTAAAGTTCATCGTTTCTTGTTGCTTCTGATTTCAGTTTGTTTACTGGAATTGTAAAATTAAATGCAGAAGAATAGCGATTGTATTTAGTGATTGGTTGGTTGTATTGGTTTTAATTACGGTGCTAAACTTCGCGTGTTTTCGTCAGTGAATGTCAGATTGTGTGCTATTGTGTTTTTCTTCTATATTTATATTTAACAGCTGATAAGTGCACTCAAACTTGTAACTTTCAACAGCTTTTTGTTTGACAATTTGCAGACAATAGGAAGGACGGAAGAAGATGGATCACACGGATTTGGTGGCAGAACTAAGTGAAATTGAAAAGATGACACCAGCTGAACGGATTGCTTTGGCCCGGTTTGTTTGAGAGCAGTTGAAATCTTTGTATATTGATTTGTATCTTGACGTTCATAGATTTTGATTTACTCGGATGTAGAGGAATATATGGTGTCTCTCAGTTGGATTGCATAATTGATCCACAAGTGACAAATGAATCTAGAATTAAATCCTCAATCTTTCGTTTTCTATAGGTTCAAATTAATTCTCTTAAAATTTTTTAATTGATTTTTTTAGTGAAAGAAGAAGGATACAACTGAGGAATTGGGACGAGCGTGAAAAACAGATGACACCAACACCTCCGCGTCGTCAGCGTTTGAAATTCAGTCCAGAAGTAGCTTTATTAGAGGCAACAAGTCGGGGAGATGCAGCGGAAGGTGAGCTGTTTATGTGTTTGTTTCTTAATTTCAAAAAATTGCGTAGTATTTTTGACTCATTGCAAACGTGAAACAAACCATGAATATTTAATTATCAGTTGGTAACTTTTCCTGGTTTCGTGAGTTCCGATCATATCGACACTTTCTTTTCTGAAGATCGTATGTCAATAATTAGGAAGTTTTGAACACATATACGTGGAAATAGGGTTCATCCTGAATAATATGGTTTTTAATTTAAAAGCAATATTTTTCAAAAAAGACTGATAAGTAATATATTAGTGGGATGTTGAAGAACGGAAGGAAAACACTGAATTTATTCAAGGGGAAAGGCGTTTTAACTTTGTTGAATCTTTCTTAAAAATTTGTTTTCTGCATTACCACTTTCACTTCCTAAATATTCTAGAAATACCTTTTAAATTTTGACGAACATTTTTCAAAGTGATTAGAATTTCATTGTTTTATTTCATATTACTGTTATTTTTTAGTTGAACGATTACTTTTGGAGGGTGCAAATCCAAATTCACATAATGAGGATGGATTAACTCCATTACACCAGGCTAGTTTTATTAATTTCATTTCTTTTCCTTAATGGTCTTTTATAATTGTTAGCATTGAATTTTCAACTCAGTGTAAAATGGAAAACTACTAATCACTGCTAATGTTGCTTTAACTTAGTGATACGTATGAACATTAGGAAAGTTCGTACTGGACCATTTTCAACTTATTTTTCTATCGTAAGACGATGCTTTGCACTTCTTAGAAATGCCTGTAACCTTGAATATCAAAGCTTGATACACTTGATTCTTGACCGAATACGTAAGAATTAATCAGCTAACTGCTACTGTCATGCATTTCGCTTCTTGTTTCGAACATGTAGAAGCTAATAGCAATATCCTCCAGTAAAAGGAATAGCACTGGAGGTTCTCGATTTTCGGATTGATGCTCTGTAGAGGGAGTTACTGGAAGGACTGAACAGAAATTTTGCGATACAGAACTATTATTAGCTTTTTTTTTTTACATTAATTTACATTAACTTGCATGTTCTATATGAATGCTGTCGTATTATTGAATAATTATCAAAATTATTATGTGTGCTATACTTTGATTCGCAGTTTCGGATTGTACGTATAACAGCTTTTTCAAAAAGATAAATCTACAAAAACTGGAAAAGAATAATATGGCATTTTGAGTATTTAGTAAAATAGAAGAAAATGGTATGTTTTGAAGAATTGATCCCAAATAATTTGGAAGTAGTTTTTGTGTTTCAGTGTGCTATCGACAACAATGAGCAAATTTTGCAATTGCTTCTAAGGCATGGAGCTGATGTGAATGCGCAAGATACGGAGCAGTGGACACCATTGCATGCAGCGGCTTGTTGTGCTTATATCGACATTGTTCGTCTTCTTATCGACAAGTTAGTAATGTTTTGTTCGAGTGTTGTCCGTATAAGCTCCTTTTTCCACCTCAGGTATTCAACTGCAAACTTAAGCTTTTATTTTCTAGCAAAGTGCAGGTTTGATAGGTTGAACTAACTAATACAGTTAGGATTTAACTGAAGTAGATGGTAATCTTGTGTTTTCATGCATGTTTTTCGGCATCATGGTAAGAAGTGTTTTTTCATAGAATGTCTCTGAATACTCAAGGATTAGTTATTTCTGTTAAATTCGAACTTATCTTGTGTTTAACTCATTTTGTTAAATCATCTATGGCCATTTTGGTGTAAAATATTTCCTCCCGAGTTTAAAAAAATGCGATAAAATTTACATTAGGAAATTTGATAGAATGGCAATGTATACTGGCTCACAATCCAATAATTTTATCTAACCTACGACATTTGTAGTTTCATCTTTAGTATGCCATTTTGTTTCAATTAGATGGTGAAGATTTTACTGTTCAAGGATGATAATATTATACATTTTGTCTGCATTGAACTTCTTTACGGTTCCTTTTTATTTAGTGGTGCTGATTTGCTGGCTGTGAATGCAGATGGTAATATGCCGTATGATATTTGTGATGATGAGGCCACATTGGATGTTATTGAATCTGAAATGGCATCTCGTGGTATTACGCAAGCATATATTGGTAAGTTTTTCGAATCTTTCATTGGATTTTTGCAGCAAATTGGATGATAAATGTATGGCTAACATTTATATGCATTTTTGTACTTCATTTATATAGCATTTTGTATTTCTGAATTTTGCAAATTACATCTTATTTTTTGTGATGCAAAGGTTATCTGGTTTTGATTTTGCATTGTTTTAAGACGATCAACGTGGTGCAGCTGAAAAGCAAATGTTAGATGAAATGAAATTATTGAGGCAAGAGGGACATCCGCTGGATGTTAGGCAACCAGATGGGAGCACATATGTGAGCAAATTATAGTTTACACTAAATTTTCTATTATTAGCTAAAAGTTTCAGGTGCTTCTCTTTATGAAATCTTTCAATTTGTTGAATCAGTTAAAATGATAGCTGCAATATTTACTGTAGAAAGATTGTTAAAGTTTAGAGGTCGGATATTTCACTCGTCATGATTAGTTTTTCTTTAGCTACATATAGCGGCAGCTAATGGTTACTACGATGTCGCAGCGTTCTTGCTAAGATGTGGTGTATCGCCATCAGTGCGGGACAATGATCTCTGGATGCCAGTTCATGCAGCAGCCTGTTGGGCTCAACCCGATCTAATTGAACTTCTTTGCGAGTATGGTGGTGATATCAATGCAAAAACAAATAACGGCGAAACAGCTTTAGGCAATTTTTTTTTCTTATCGTCAAAGGATGGCATATGTTCTTGTATATGACGTATATATTTTACTATTTGCAACTTTCTTTTTACATACCGACCATGCCTGTAGATTTTTGAAACATATTCTATATAAAACTATTAGAGTATCGATTATCCAGGATAAAAGTAATGGAAATAGAGGTTGCGGTATTTTTTGGACCAGTATTCGTCTTAGTTGAATTTGAATTAGATTTACAGATTTGTGTGAGGATACTACAACGAGAGCGGTAATTGTTACAGTTCAACAGCAAGAAGCAAGAAAAAAGCGTCTGGCATTTGGAGTACGAGACAGCAGAAGGCAGTCCAGAAAGTGATTCTTAGCTTTTCTTTCTTCTTTTATAAAGAGCTCTAAGGATTTGAAATATTTGAATATCATAGTTTTAGAATGATCGTCATTAAAAACTATATTCAAAAAATTTCATGAGGCCTTTTGGGTAGGAAATTACATCTGTTGCTCCACTGTATTATAACTTCCAACTTGTAACAGAATATCCAGGTCAGGCATTATTGGCTTAGTTGTATTATCGGATTCTGCCTTATAGATTAAACTACTGTTAGTTTATTCTAGTTTTGGTCGACAAAAACACTCAAAAATGTTTATTATAGCTTGTTCTGTGTTTCTGTGACATATATTCCATGGGTTTACTCGATTAATGAAAATTCCACTAGGTCGTGAGATACTGATCTAAAAGTCAAAGAAAATCCACTCATATTTTTAAGGAGAAAAAAGTTTGAATCACCGCAGCAACCTACAGCTAATGTAGACAATCCTTTTTCTGCACGTGGTGCTATTCGGCGTCTTTCGCTAAGGGATCGTTCAGGAATGACTTTGGCAAGGATGGAAGCTCAGAAAGAACAAACAGATTTGTTGCGGTCATGGAGCAAAGAAGATGTCTCATTCGGAAAGGTACATATTCAGGCTATAATTTTTTTCTGTTGAAAACTGATTAAACTGATTAACTTCTGGATTTGTGGTTACACTGTTAACTTTTTTTGGGTAAAACGTGTTGAATTATTTCAGGATGACAGTATTTCTACCAACAATTCAGCTACAGCTGGACAGAGTGTTTCAGACAGCACTGCTCATAATGCGGGACAATTTGAAATTCGCCGACGTGACAGTCCTAATAAGAAGGTATGAACTTTGATCACATATTAATGATAATTAATGGATTTTATTTAATCAAAGACTAGGATTAAATAATTTTTTTTGGATTGCTGATGGCTTGACTTTCTGATTTGGTGTGTCTTTATGTTAATTCAGTACGTACTTTTCCTTTACCTTTCGATGAAAATTCACTCTTTTAAGGTCATCAAGCCGTCATCACAGAAAACAAAACCGATGTCACCAGATGAGTGGCTACGAAAACTGGATAAAGAAAATGGTTGTATAGAAGATGATGACGAGCCCAATTTGCAGTTGCAAAGAGGTGGACGAACGCGGAGTAGTCAAAAGAAAAAGAAGAAAGGTAAGGACCAGCAAATTTCTCTTTGCTTTCATCGGTTATTATACAGTGGTCTAGTCCTAGTCTTGAGAGGATTCTGGACTTGCCGCACATCAGTAGAGGTATTTGTTGGCTAAGTCTAAAGACATATTCGTGTATAAGCTGATCAGTGTCGTAAATTGGAGGCTTAAAAAATACATGGCGTTCATTTCTGCAGTCAAATTCGGAAGCGGCTAATTTTAGCCCAAGTTTTTTTTGGATCGGATTGCATACGGAATGAAAAATGATTCCGATTTGGTGGAGTCAGTGACATATGTGATATGAGGTTTTATATTAAATCAAACGGCGGTTTTGAATTACAAAAAGTTCAGGATTTAAGGTTACTAATATCTATCATATAATAGGTATGTTATTGTAAACCTAAACATGAGAGACTTTGGATGCTCTAAACTTGGCTACCATAGAAACATATTCTTATGGCACCAATTACCTAAGTATTTTGGATTGAAGAGGAGATCTGATTCAAAAATTTATACATATTTGCTTATAAAATAATCATATTATAAAATTTTGTTCTGAATTTTGGTTAAGTTGTGTGAATACATACGCCTCATATATAAATTCTTAGGTGTGATAATTGATTCTTACAGCTGTTTCAAAATTCTCGATTTTTAGCCAGTTCTGGAACAACAGAATTGACAATTCTACAGAATGGTGGTGGTGGTGATTTGATGCCATCAAGTATTTCGACACACAGCATGCGGCACCCTGATTTTCCCGATGTTATTAGGAGACATCAGAAGAAGACATGCTGTTGTACGATAACTTAGAATTAAAGAATGAAAGATGTTGCATTGTGTGCAGTCGGATTGCTAACTGTTATTAGTGCTATGCAACTACTAGTTCGATTATTACTATCACTGCTACATTTTACGTGCGAATTTTCGAGAAGTTGTTGGCTTTACAGAACTGAGTGAAATATGTGAGCAATTTGCTTCGTTTTTATTGTTTCTGCTTGATACTTTTGTTTCTATGATTTTTGATGTGTGCAGCAGTGCTCCCAGGTATATGTGCTGTTATATGTTTTGCGAGATGTATCTGTCTGCTGGATTATTCCTGTTGGTGTTTGAATGATGATTTCTCTATTTCACTTGCAGTTTTCGCTACGATTTTTGTTATATTTAGAGAACTTGTAATTATTTCAGGATATCGATGGCCTATATTTTTTGCTTTATGGGCTTCCTGTAAAAAAATTACGGTTCGAATTTATTACATTGCAAAGTTCTGTAACAGAACAAAATTTGCATCTATTATTTAGGTATACTTGTGTTATTTGCAGCAAACCGGATCTAAGCTTAATATATGCGAACCTCAATGACGATCTGAAATTTCTTTTTCAGAAAAAGGATGTAGATTGCTCCCGCAAGCCTAAATTAGATAATAGTTAGATCTTATTACCAGTAAAACGTTCATTTGTAATTGCTGTTAATGAGGATCGGACGCGAATTTTTTGCTTTTATTGAATTTCTTATGTGTAAATGGATAGGAAGTTGTTATCCATATACCGCCTAAAAAATTGATGTGTTGGGGATCAGATAGACAAGCAATTCTATATATTACTACAAAATATTATTCTTATATCCGTCTTGACATTTATATCAGTGATAATTATCTAAGTGTTGTTTTCAATATGCTCAATGTGTGAAACCCGTGGTTGTGCTTATTTTTGACCGCTATTTACAGTTGAAGTGAAGCAGTCGGATTACTGAGTTGGAAGTCTGTTAATTCCTATGGGATTACAGATAGAAATGAGTATATCTATGTAAAAATTATTAAACTGCTTATTTATTTATTTAATTAACTTATTTTGAAACAATTTTTCCTGTGGAAATATTGCTTGTAGTTTTGCAGATTGTTTTTACATTCAGATAACTTCACTTTTGGAAGTTTGTCTCTTCCAGTTTTAGTTCGATGTGATTCCTTTGTATTTTATTTTTTGCAAGTCTATATATCTTACTTATTTCATATTCATTGGGAAATAATTCCTTTCTAATTCGGGGTGTTACTTTCTTTCTTCAATAATCAGGAACTTATGCATTTTGGATATGTTAAATCGTTTGGTAGAGAGAATTCATTAAACAGATAAGTTTAACTCTTGTACTCAATTTACTTATGGTAGTTATATTGCCGTTGAAATAACCGACACTGTTAAATAAAACCAATCTCGCATTCTGCTTTGGTCAGTGTTAATCCACTCATTGTTGGCTCTTCCAATTACTGAAACAGGAAGTAGACGGCGACGCATTTACTCCTCATGCTTTCTCTTTCATTTTCTTTTTCACTTTTACGGCTATCTCTTATACCATTGCGTCAGGTAGTTATGTTTTTTTTCTTTTTTTAACCTTTACCACCTAATATCACTTCTTTTCCCTTAGGCTTTTAATCAACTGCATATTCCTTTTTGCCAGTTTTAATGCTCAAATTAATTGATGTAAATTAGTTGAGATAAAGAAGATGGAATGTACCAACTACACATTGCGGTTTTGAAATCATTTTAATCCGATTGCTTTCATATGGTTTATGATTGTTCGTAAATTGAGAATAATGTACATTCATATATATATATATACATATCTTTTTTCATATGCATATGTTAACACAAGAAGTATAATTCATTTTGATAGAACGGAATTACAAAATTAATGTGTATGAAAGGAGGAATGTCTACTGCAACAGTGTCTTTGTCAGCTATAATCCAAGAACTTTTCCTACTTTTTTTGGAGCAATGTTGTTATTGTTGTTTTGAGAGCCGTTTCATTCTTTTCATCTTTGTTTTTTTATTTGTTGAAGCAGAAATTTTAAAAAAAAGGGCATTTTTTTTAGTTTATCCATTGCGGATATTTGTTTGGTGAGCATGGAGGCTTGATTTGAATTTTTGACAAAAATGTGGATTAGTAGAAAGATGTGCAATGTTTTAGCCAGTATTTATCTGATAGTCTGAATGAAGCAATGGATTTAAAGTAGTTGATAGCTAAGTTTAACTGTTTAACTTCTTTGCGTATTTTTTTCCTTCATGTTAACATATCATTTAATTATGTAAATTTTTATTGTCCATTATTTTGCATCAAGATATCAATGATTTTTTGATATTATCAGCAATATTTAAATTTACATTGTAGAAAAATTTAGCGATTTTTGAAATTCACTTTGTAAAAGAAGGCATCTATTTCTGTGATTTTGTTTTTGTCCATTCTCCTGTTATTTAAAAACTGACCTTTATTGTGTGTTGTATATGTGTGTTTATGATTTTTTTGTTTTTGCCTGTTTGACCGGCTTCTTTACATTTTTCCGGATATGAAGGGGTTTTCTTTCATATGCAAATTATTTTTATCTTTGTTTTCAGCAATAATTTGCATTTCCAAGTGTTTAGAAATCGAAAATTTAACGTAATGTATTGAGCATGTGATAAGATATGAATGAATTTAAGAATTTTTCATCTTTCAATGAGAAATGTGCGTGCGCTTTGCTTCGATTGTAAATTAGTGTGAGGATAAGAAGCATAAATAAGAATGAACGTGTAATGATGATAGTTTTGATTTTTATTTAAATTCGTGTCAAATTTTATTAGCTATTTTTCAATATCATTCATCAAACATCAATTCTATCAAAGGATATTTCGTGAATGAACTATTTCAAATTCCAAATGCTACAGTAACGATAGATTGTAATTTTGCTTTTCTTTTTCGTTTCATTTTAATTTTATGAATGTGCCTCATCTTTCATCATTGTGAAACTTATTGATATTTCCACTTTTACTGTTTTCTTTTTTTCAATTTGAAACTTTGCAAGAAAGTGTTAAATAAAATTTGAAAAGAAATTGCAAATTATAAGTGGAGGAAAAAATGAAAGAACTAATGAAGTGCATTTTGATTCCACTAATTTTATTTCCCTTTTTCTTTCTCACTGTCTCTCTCCCTCTCTCTCTCTCTTGACAAGTATGCACATTTCGTTTGATGAAAACAAAAAGCACTGTGTGTGTGTGTGTTACATGTGATAATTTATCGAAAATTTATTGACGAAATTGCATATTAAATCAAAGATCATATGGTACAATCCGTTTACAAATAGGTTTTTAGCAAAGGTATTTGTAAATGTATTGTTATACAAAAAGGAAAAAATTTTAATTGGAAATTAAAATTAAATTGAAAGGATTTTATTGTTGCATTTTGCTGTTGTAGTAAATTAATGTTGCACGAACACTCACTCATTGGGTAATTATGTCAATCCACCGATCCATTAATTTCTTTTAATTGATATGGGCGGAAATGCGTGGGTGGTAATGTTGAAATTAAGCATCTTAATCTCATTGATGTAATATGTATGTTTATCCACAAATAGAAAATAGAGAGAAAAGGAGAGGAAGAGAGTATGAAAGTTGAGGATTGAGAGTATGAAAGTTGAAGGAAAGAGTATGAATTGAGTTGAGGAGGAGGGGGAGTGTGGATGGGTGGGGATAATGCACTGTGCACTATTGCTACTTAAGGATATCATTGTAAACGTGACAATTAGTAAGTAACATTGGATGTGTGGGAATGAGCAGCTCTCCGAGGATGTCTGCAAGGATGGAACTGTCGGATAAGTTGCCATCGATTGATCGCTTCATGGAGACTGTTTGCTTGCAAACATTTTCGTCTGTTCTTTCTTTCTTTCTTCCTCTTCACGCTTCCCTTCCTATCATTTCCTTTTGTTTTTTCTTTTCTTAAATAGTAAAGTTAGTGTGTGCAGTATGAGAGAGATGAACAGAGAGGTATATGGCTATGTGTGAGATTGAGGAAGAGGAGGAGGTGAAAGTGTACAAGTGTACATAGTTTAATTTTGCATATTAGTTTTTTTTTTATGCAAATTAATTGCAACAATTGAAAGAAGAATTAATGAAAACGAAACAATGATTGATAACTATGTTGTGTATGTATGTGTGTGTGTGTTTTTTTTGAGTTAGAAATTTTGCTATTAACTAATGTTTGATGTTAGTGGTGAATTTTTTTTTTTTGTTGCATACAATAGTTGGCAAAGTGATTTTTTTGCTCGCCTGATTTACTACTTCATATGATAACAATCAATCGATACAACAAATGTTTTTCTCTCATTTATCTGTAGCGAATTTAGAGTAAAATGGACAGGTGTAATTTAGGTATTAAATTTACTTATGATTGATAAAACTTTGTTAAGTATTTTCCACAATTCACGTGTTTATTTCGTTTTTGTTTTTTTCTTTTTTTTGAATAAATGAAATGATGATGAAAATTTTCCAATTGATTTCTTTTCTGTTACTCTAAGCTATGCGATAGGATTATTTTCTTTTATTATATACCATTAAGTGAAATATATTTCTTTAACATAAAAAAATTTTTTTTTCTCAAATGTAAATGTGAAAAATTCTTGAAATTTTTCTTTTTTTTTGGTGGATTATGGGAAGTGATTGTCAGCTGCTGCGTCGTTATCTCATATCAATGATCAATGCCAACTGTTTATTATTGTCACTTCCTATCAATGATCAGAGTCAGCTCTTTGTTATTTTTTCGTAGATTGACTGTACAATGACCACTCAAACATCATATGTATGTTAACGATCCAATTTGCTTTGTCACTGTGTACGTGCAACGTACATGTTTTATTGCGATTTTCTATCATATTGTTCTAAATTATTGAATTTAAAAGTTTTTATATTTTTAGCGAATCATTGTTGTTGAAGAGCGCAGAATTTTGGCGAAAAAACATTCGACGTTATGGCGGGTAAATTTTTGCCTTCGAAATACAAGAGGAAAGCTTTTACTATTGTTAAATTACTTGTGTAGTACAAAAAGTTAGAAGGATGAGGTAGTTGTCAAAGCTAAATCTGTTATATTTTTTGGAGAGGAGATTGCGACTTTAGTGGTACTAATTAAGTGCAGATTATGAATTGATATTTTTATTGAAATAATTTCTCAACTTTTCAACAGGTCTTGATGTCGAGAAGGTCACAGTGCAGATGGGTCAAGCAAGCGTAAGTTTTCACCAATATATCATATCGTAGAATGAGAGATGGAGTTCGTAGTTGTTGCACGGATATGATTATTTACTTCATTCGCTTTAAAGGTTTACTGAACAAATTGTATATATATATATATATATATATATATATATATATATATATATATATATATATGTAGGTGGCGTAAAACATTTCAGGTTCGCGAGCCATCAATTTATCTAGCCGAAAAAATACCTCCGGGAAAACGCAAGTATGAATCATTGGATGTCGTAACAAATGTGTTGGGATTGATTCCGCAGAAAAATATACCGGTTTATCGTTATGATTTTTGTGTACTAGAAGAATTTCCTCCGAAAAAAGGTAGCACCGAACCATACTTCAAGGAAGTGTCGAAACAAACGAAAAATGAGTACGTGGTTTTTTTTTCCTGTGAATAATTCTTAATTATTATCAAGTACGGCTTTATTCTTTTATGCATATGGGATTTGTTTTTGAAAAAATACTGTCGCATTGCATGAAAGGTTCTAACTGCCTTAAAATTATGAAAAATATTTGGTGTAATGGAGTTAGTAAAATGGATAGAATGAGGACAATTTTGAAAATTCACAGGGAGAGGACGAGATAGGATATCAATGATATCAATATTGTGCTTTTTTATGTAGAGTCTAATGTGTGAAGTTTCCTAATCTTTAAAAAATCTGGTAATAATGACGGAATTTTTTCAAGTTATCTTACGGTGGATCGCAAAACAAAGTGTTTAATGGTTTATCAAGCTTTGCTGGAACGTGAAAAACAGTTTTTCGGGGCTATAGACTCACTAGTTTACGATCGCGCGTCGATTTTATATTCTTTACGAAAATTGCCTTTTCCAAAAACGAGTGATGAGGTTTGATTTTTTTTCTTTTGTGTAATTTTCATTAATTCATTAAAAGCAGCGAGCTGTAGAAAAAGGCAACGGATCGGAAAGAGCGTTTTAAATAAGTGTACATTTGCTGTGTTATGTTGTTTTTCCCTTATGCTTAATAATTGATTTTTCCGACCTTACGTAAACAGTGGCGATATTTTGCAGTTACTAATTTTGAGCTATGTAAATGTTGGACATGATTAATCCAGAGCAGTTAATATAATTTCATGCCTAATGTCGTTGTAATCTTCAAAAACATTTAATGAACAGCGCGTGATTCATTTTGATTTGTAATTCAACAAGCGTGGTGGCATGTACAACGTTTGGCTCACTAATTTTCCCAGTAATATGGTTTGAAGATTTAGCACTTACGAGATCCGAGAACACCAAAAATTGTTCGGTATAAAATTTTCCTCAACTGTTTCCTTCATTTTAAAATGAAATGAATTTATAGCAACGGGTAACATTCTTTCTAAAGCCGGATGAGCTTCCAGAAAATGTCGTTGGTGAAGATTGCATAAAAATTCATACAAATGTGAGTTCATTTTGACTTTGACTTTTTTTAATATTTGTGCAAATATTAAAATATTTAGTTCGTTACAAGTGAGAAAAATTTTGGCACATATTTAATAGTTTAATGTCAGGGTTGTAATAGCAGGTAAATGAATTTTTTGTTTAGAATTTGATGATAGCTCAGAAGTTTATGCTGTAGTCAACAATAGATTGTAATTTTACCCAATATTTGAATAAATTTTTTTGGTAAATATTAGATTTGAAATAGGAAGCTGATATATATTTTAGCTCGTGGATAATGGAGAATGGTGTTTGTCAAGTTTTGACCAAAAGAATTTCATCCTTTGTTGTTACAGACGGCTTGAAAGATTTTTTTCATATAGGTGAAACCTTGCAAGGAGGATTTCCAATTGACTATGAATGATCTCAAGAGCTGTGTGAGTAACAATCTGGATAAAATCAACCGCAGCTTACAGCAGTTTCTAGAGATTTTGGTCATGCAAGAAGTGTTTTTTATGGAGTAAGTTAAATATTGTTTGTTAAACTTATAGCAGCTTTTTACACGAAACATACCGTCTTATTGAAAATAAATCAAAAAGGTTGAAGCATGTAGAGGAAATGCTTATTTGACAGATGAGTTGGCAGGTGTAATCTAAATTAGTCATGCATCAGTAAGTTTCATTTCAACATTATTAGAACATATAGTTTAGAAGATCTTGATAGCCTTAATGTCATTGTTTTCTGTTTTTTTAATTATATTTTATATCCAGAGGGCGTTTTGTGAGTTATGGAACAGGAGAATGTTATCTTATGGATCCAAACCAGTTTGGCTTTGGGGACAGAGATGCACCTCTGTTGGAAGAAGGGAAATACGTTGCTATTGGTGCAGCGAAGGGTGTACGAATAATTGAAGGACCGCGGGGGTTTAAAGAAGGCATCAATGCTGCATTAGTATTCGATGGTTAGTACATTTCCAAAGTTATGGCTTGCCACTAATCTTTACAAAATGCCGATTTATGCTAATCCTTAAGAACTTCGAAAGCTGCACAACATTGAAATAGTTTCTTCATTTACATTAATTGCAGTGAAAAAAGCTGCATTCCATATTGATAATCAAAATTTGCTTGAAAAGGTCGAACATATCCTTCGGAAAAGCAGAGTTGATTTGACTCGTGGTATTGGTCAGCAATCAATAACTGTTTTAAATAAAGCGCTAAAAGGTAAACACTGATAATTGCGTTTATTGATATCTATAGGTAAAAGTTTATTAATTGTGTTACTGTTAATTTTTTATTCAATTTTTTATTTATCTCTATTTTTTTACATATCGTGTTCTTTTATTTTCAACATTTTGTAATGCAACTAATTTGTTGCCATTGAAAAGATTTAACTGTTTCGACCCACAAAAAAAGTTGTTTGTGATATTACATAATTTTTGAACCATGTTGTGAAATAGGATTTTTCAATTTTATGCCTCATCAATTATTTTCTTAATTATTGTGTAAGAGTTTGAAAAAGGTTTAATTACAGGATTGTATGTTCGTTGCGATTATGGTAAAAAGCGTGCATTCGTTGTTGCGGGTGTATCAAAGGAAAATGCGCGAACATCGAAGTACGGTCTTAAAATCATTCTTTTATTACATTACTCTTATATCAAAGTATCATTTCTTTTTGTTTTTCAAGATTGGTAACCAAAGACGGTGAAATGACGGTTGAGAAGTATTTCGAGATAAAATATTCTATGAAGCTGAAGTATCCAACTTTGCCGTTGATTATGGAAAAATGTCAGCCAAAAAGCAACTTTTATCCAATCGAGGTGTTAAGTGTATGTGAGAATCAGCGGGTGTCAAAAGGACAACAAACATCATCTCAGGTGCAGACCATGATTCGCGTAAGTGTAAAATTCTTGTTTAAATTCCAGCATTTTTTTATGTCAAGACAGTTTGGACCTCGAAAAATCACTATTTCTTTTTTCATTCGTACTTCCTTTTCAGTCACTTTGGTTTTGTCTTGAAGTTTCAATACGTCCTGTTAAGCTGTATATCAAAATCTGCTTAATGCTTCATAAGAGTCAGATCTTCAAATTTTTGTATTCTTGTATGACATAAATACTGATTATTTTGTAGTATCAACAACCAGGCAATTCGATGATTTGTATTTTTGTGTTATCATGTTGTATCGGCTTTTTTCAGGCTTGTGCTACGCTGCCGTCCATTCGATTACAGCAGACAAATGTGTTGAGTAAAGCGATGAAGCTTGGTGATTCAAACAGAAACAAGTGGATGGAGAAGTGTAATGTGACTGTTACAAATAATTTGGAGGTATTTATTTATTTTTCCTTTTTTTGTGTTTATTGATGTTCTTAATTGCTTGAGTACGGATGAAATCTCTGTACTCTCTTTTTAAGGAAGAAATTTAAAAAATTCTTAATTTTCCTGAATTACTACTGTACGCTTATCGTCTCTTATACGTCTGAAATATATATCGATTCAAAACAATAACTGAAATTAAGTAAAAGAGATTAGGAAGAGTGGTATTTTCCTTATTTTGTAGTTCAAAGCAAGAGTGCTTCCTATGCCAGCTATTGAATATCGTACTAACGGATGGGTAAAGCCAAGTGAGAAGGTAAGCAAAAGTTCTCTTTCGATTTGTTTCTTCGTAAGTTTTCAATGATTTGTTTTAAAATTTTCAATGTTATGATTTTTCGAAATAATTTTATATTCTCATACCAATCAGCTTTTAACTTTATATGTTTGCAAAAATCATACGTTAATGTTAAGACTTCATGGACGGATGGGAAGAATCAGTATCTGATTCCTGCTGTTTGCAAAAATTGGTTTGCGGTGGCGTTAATGGGTCAACGAGAAGGGAGATTTAACGAACAGCAATTTCGGTGTGGTCTTGAAGTGTTTTACAGATATTAATTTAAACTTATCATGTAAGGGAAGAAAACAAGTGTTCCTAGAATGCGAAAAATCGGGAAAAAGTTCTTTATCATTTTCATTGTTTTATCGTTATCAGCATAATATGTCGTCTATGTAGCGAAGTATTTGCAGTAATTATGTGCAAATCTTTTTGAAACATTGTCGTCGGCACGGCATGGAAATGGGCGATCCACTTGCACTGGAGTACATTCATCGTTCAAAGCAACAAGATATTGAACCGTTGGTCTTGAAAGCTAAACGTTTGGGTGCAACATTCATTCATTTTGTGACTGCTGATGAACTGAATTATCACGGTGATTATTTTCTGGAAAGTATTATTCAAAATTGCAATAGCTTTAAAAGTCTTTATAATAAGCAGCTTTTTGTTGAAGTTTATTTTTCTATTTCCGGGAGATAATTCTTATCCTAAAATTTAATAGTTACAGATTAGAATTTTTTCGTTTATTCTGTCATCTTTTGTGTTTTTTTTATTGCGCTGTACTAAAAAATATCGGTCTTGAATTTTATAGTGGTTTTTAGACAGCGATTCTAAATATGATTGCTCCGTGACCTATTTGATTGCTTCACAGGATTACAGCGCTACTTCATTCTAAGCATTATTTCGGAAATTTGATTGGTTTAATCGTTCATTATATTTAGCATTTTCTCGTGATTCGGATTTTAATTTTAGAAATATTTTTATATTTTCCTGATGTAATGGTTGAAATTTGTTTCTTCTATTAATTTATTTCTCGTACGGGTGTCTTAATTTTTGTGCTTTTTTGTTTGTGTACAAATTTAGAGTTTTAAGCGGTTGTATAGGGTGGAATCTTTTCAGCGCATATGAAATACATCGAGTCACAAGAACAAATTGTTACACAGGATTTAAAAGCATCCACTGCAGTCGCAGTAGCCATGCAAAACAAAGCTCAGACACTTGATAATATCGTCAACAAAGCGAACATAAAAATGGGAGGACTGAATTATTCGGTTCATCTTGAGACTAAGTCAGTATTCTTTCCACTTCTTTTGTTGGTTTTTGAAAATTTTTATCTGAATCAACTTTCCGCATTCTTTAAAATGTGACATTTCAGCTGCGACGAGTGGTTAATGAAACCGGGACTTCTAATTGTTGGTTTGGATATTGCACATCCGGCTTCTTCGATGGTATCTAGGAAGGATCAGAATGGTGTACCATCAGTCGTTGGCGTAAGTAATAATTTTTTATACCTTTTTAGATGAAACTTGAGATTTTTGTTCCTTTTCAAATTTAATCGGCGATTGATATTTTATTTGTTTCTCTTTTGATTTCTCGAATATTGAAATGTTTCAAGATTTTCCTTTCCAGTACTCAGCAAACATAAAAAAGCACCCTTTGGATTTCATTGGCGGATATCGCTATGGCAAGGCCAATGCGGAAGAGGTATATTTGGTCATTATTATTTGTGAAAAACGATTGGCAATAAATATTGTTATTACTAACATGATTTTTAATTTTCAAGCATGTGGGTAAGTGTATTCAATGCAGTCAGAACAGAAAGATTGAATTATAACGTACATATATAATATGCATCAAGCAAATTATGGTGCTTATAGAATCATTTATGTTTTCGCGCTTTTAAAACTATTATTTATGTGCACTATACTTTCCAGATGGTAGATGATACGATACAACATATATTCATGGACATATTACAATATTTCAATGCAAATCGTGGGAAGCCACCGATGCATTTATTCGTCATTCGAGATGGCATATCTGTAGGGCAGTACAAATATGTAAACTTTTTTTCTGTTAATTTTTGAATTTATTTCTGCATATTTTAAGCTTGTTAAAAATATAAAATAAATAAACTAAATAAACTAAGCAAAATAAGCTAAAATATTTAATAATGAAAGGATTTCACTTCTTATTTCTTCAGGTCATGAAAAGTGAAGTAGAGCATATCAAGAAAGCATGCCTGATGGTTGGTGGTTCTAGTTTTCGACCTCACATCACTTTCATTGTACTTACAAAGATGCATAGAGTGCGCATTTATAAGAAGGTTCATTAAAATTTTAATTTTTTTACATTGATATGGGTTTTTGTACAGAGTTATTGATGTGTGCGTTGATCAGTTTAAATTGAACTAAGGAGTTCGCATTAGGAATTTTTTGATTACAGATCGTATGTCACTGCCCTGGCTGTATAACTTTATTTTGTTCTAATTCTGTTTGATCCTAAAGATCATATTTTGTAGAATATTCGTAAGCAGGATCGTGTAGCGGAGCAGAACATCAAACCAGGTACTGTCGTCGATGAGTATGTAGTGGATCCCACAGTAAACGAATTTTATTTGAATTCACATTCTGCATTTCAGGTTTGTTACAAATTTCTCTTCACTTTATTCTTTCGAGATTTAGTATTAAATTACTAAGTAAGACAGGCTTCCTCATTCTAATCGTATTTACTGAGCTTGCTCTCGTCCTCTTTGTTTGGAAATAATAATAGCGTTACAATGAAGGTGATTAGAAATATCTTTTCAATAATTGACTGGATTTTAGGGTACTACAAAAACGCCGCGCTACACATTATTATTCGATACTTCGGGAATGAAGGCAGATGTAATGCAGGGTATTGTGTATGCACTAGCATACGATTTCCAAATCGTAAATATGGCTGTATCACGTCCATCTCCAGTAATGATAGCTTCACGTATGGCTAAACGTGGTCGTTCTAATTACATGGCTATGTAGTAAGTCTTTATTTTTATAGTATTCGATGTACGAGAATCGCGAGTGAGCCGTCTTTATTTCGTGATCGGAACTTATTTTATGCTTAAGATTTTATGGGACACTCCTTTATTGTACATGTGAGCAGCTAATAATTTTTAGTGGTGATGAATGTGAAAATTCTGATAATGGTACCGGCATTGAGAAGGATTTGGTCGAGTTAAATAATCGGCTGAGCTACATTAGTAAACCGCTGGAGGTTGTGCGATTCAATGCTTGAATACCATCAGAAATCGTTACTTTTTCTGTACATCTTGTTTTCAAAGTATTAGCTAACGTTATTTATTAAATTTCTTTCTTAAGCTCCATAAATCTCGGGACTTTTTTATTTCACTTTCATTTAGGTTCGTTTATTTGTTGTTTCTTTTTTTAACGAAAATTTTTTTGTTGGTTTTTGCCTTACCGATAAGTTTTGTTAATCCTTTACATACCTACTGCAACAATACTTCTCTGTGCTTTCTCAATACTAAAATGTGTATAACCTTATATGAAACGTTTGATGCTGTAATTTTTAGTTTTGTTCATTTATCCTGTGACTTTTTTCCCATATTAAAAATTTTTTGCAGTTTTTATAATTTTGACAGGAAACATGTTACTTGAAGTTTGTTCTCTGAGATCGTAAGAAAGTTATGTTCACATCATAAGAAAGATATGTTCATCTTATGAAAGCCGGATTTGTCTGTCGCGTTCCATTAGTGGATGGAAACAGATAATTTAATTTCTGCAATTGGAATTATTTTCATCAAAGCGAAACATCACTCATCTGGTTCAATGACAGTCAATACTCACAGGATAATTTAACCAAAAACAATATGCTATCGTTCCCGAGCAGTTCCATTTAGGGTTTATTATCTGACTTTTTGCATATAATTCTGAAATTGCAGGGAAAAAAATGTTAATTTTTTTAAGGGAAGTCTAAAATGATCATTACTTTTATTTTCCTACCTTTATATTATTTGGCAAGTGAACAAAAATATCACATAGGAGAATTATCAATAAAGTAAATAAACAAGCGAATAATTACTCACAAAAATTTAATTCTTTCACGTTTTTGAACATGTAGGAAAAACTGACTAGATATTAGGAAATCACTTTTTTACATTTAATATGAAAAAAATATAAAATATTGGGAAAAGTCAGAAAATGGCAAATAAATATCAAAGGAGCCATGTGTTTCAAAATTTATGAATTTCAAGACACAAATACTACCTATAAATGGAAAAGCAGAAATGAAGATGAACCAATGCTTGAAAGTATCTAGCCCCCTTTTTTTTATTTTTAACAGTTTAAGGACTCATAAATTTGCTTTTATCCTCCAACATTTATTTTAATCATCAGCATAGCTTCGCTTTTAATTTATGCTACTGAAAAAAACCGGCTGATTATGAATACGTAACTTACATAATACCTTGATCATCTTATAGTTATCTCACTTGGTGAAGTGTAGAAATTTTTTCTTGAAAAAAAGAGCATAAAAACGACAGAGCAATTGCTTTATAAAATTCATACCTGTTTTCATGTTTATGGAAAGGTCAAACCGCTCACTTGATCAGTAAATCTAACCCATCATCTATTTCAATTCTCAACAACCTATACAATACTATAATGATTGACAATGAAAGGCACAAATCGATGAACAAAAAACATAAATCGTAACCTGTTTAAACATGAAGAAAAAGAGGAAGACGAAAGAGCAATTTAGGAAGTAATATCTTACAGATGAGATTTCTAATTACATTAATAAAACAAAGAGTGAAACAATTGTTCGATCAGAAAATTGGATTCATATACAGATTAGCAACATGATGCTAACAAGTTGAAATTAAGTGAAAGGCTACAAGAGGTATCGTCCGTCTATTTAGCTTTTAGAGGCAAGAATTTAGCCGTTCAATATAGTTTTTCGCGAAGACAAAAATACAAAATTCGATCCAAATTGGATTTAATGAAGATAAATTTTTAACTGTAACAATCAAATTATCAGTCCGTATATCAAGTATATAAATATTCTAACGATCATTAACCAGTAAACAAATTGAACAAAGTAATTTCACTGTTCACGCCCTGAGCTCTTCTCGAGCAAGTTCGCGTAAGGCTTGTGTAACTATTTTGAATTGTGCGATGATGTACAGTCGATGCGATAAAACATCCTTTCCGCTACAGCACTAATTTCCATTGCGTTATTGTTTTAATGTACATATTGCTATTCCTATTGCTATGCTTGTTTCATTTCAAGATGAGAGCCAGTAACCCAAATCTACTGTGGCAGTAAAGGATTTCATGTTGACTCATTTTGCAAGAAATGCTAAGCTTATTTCATTTCTATTATAAGTGAGAAAAAAAGGCAAATTCTATTCCTAATCATAACGAAAGACAGAAATTAAAATTGCCCAAATTTCAAAAATTTAAAGCCAACCTCTCTGAATTGCTGGATACACAATCGCATGTCATTCCATCAATCAACATTTCCTGAAACCTTCTTCTCGCAACTGAGCCTTCGATTCCTTCTCGAGTAATTTTACTTTGATATGCGTAAACAACGGCAAAAAACGTATATCATCACATTCATATTTTAATGATGAAATACCATCTGTTTGTTGCCGAAACACTGTTTTAGCCAACAAATCATATCGACACCTGAATTCGACTTTTTTCTTGAGATAATTTTAATGCCAGAATTCTTAATACTAAATCAAATATTTTTTGTAAATAAATATTATATATATATATACGTAATTTATTTGTTTATTATAACACCATAAAAAACCGAAAATTCTTTTAATAATCGGAACTGCATAAGAAAAGAGAAACTAACCTATTGATGGGGTTTTTCGCCTCTGACTTATGCATAATCATCTGGTAGCGAGCAATTTCCAACGGATAACGCATAATTTTATAGCCAACAGAAGTTACTCTAAGAAACAAAGATTTGTTAATAACGATTTATATATAAACTGATTCAATTGGTAAGATTGACGTATTGCTTCTTTCTACATATTTTAACATCAGAATGTTAGGTTCCTGCAATATCGTCTTGTTCCTATCAGCTAACCTAACAAGAATACCTTATTTCTGAGCAATTTTTTAGGAAAATTACGAATATCTTCCTCACCGCATTGAGAGATCATCATCTTCGCCACCCCATCCCCAATAACTGTTCGAAAAACCATTTATTTTTATAAAATGTTCAGTTCTCATAGCAGAAACACCTCCGAATATTGACCCATACGGTAATCTACAATAAGGAATTAGTTCAATAACTGCTATTTCCCACACTGTATCATGAACATGTAAAATAACGGTCTAAAGATTTTTTCATATTATACACTTGAAAGGGAATTGAAATCTAATAAAGTGAACATAAATCTAAAACAGTGCCGGAATAGTTAAAGACAGTCACTATAAGAACTAAATCTCGGAAATAAATTGGTGGATAACCAAACAGGAAAGTAGATTTGCTAATATAAATTTTACACGAATATTTAGTAAATACAATAAAGTTAGTATCCATTTCATTAAAACTGCTCAGTGCTTCAACACTGCTCATGTTTTCGCTGCAAGGAAAATTATAGCGCCAACGGTGAAAAATTCCGTCTCGTTCATCCAATTGTCTTATTTATAGTAAAATTAATTTAAAAAGCAAACTTGTATTGAAATTTGTTGACCGCAACGCTCATATGCCTCGGCTGGTCGGGACAGGAATAAATGTTACGATCATCCTCTGCCAACAAATCAACATCATGAAAGACGAAACACTGCCAATCGTAAAGTTTCATTGCTTCAACATACCCGACATTCATTAACTTAGCACGATTGAATGTTTCATTCTCGTGTTGCTCGACCACAAAAACCGCGTAATCAAGCTGCTGTTTAGTGAGCAGTGAATGCAAATTGTGCAACAGAATCCGTAAGTGAGCTTCTCGATCTCTAAAATACATGTGGCGTATTAAGCTGACTCAATAAAGGCCGTGTACATCACACTAAAACAGCTCTGCTTCCCGTGACGCGGAAAATAAATGAAATCGGAGAATTAATTTACACTGATCTGACGTCTGTCCAAAAAATAAAAAATCCAATAAAAATTTTGATAAAATTTATAGCGTATCCTGAAAGCTAACCTGTAAGGGACAATAACGGCAACTCTGTGCCTTGATTGGCAACTTTTAGGTTTTCCATGTCCACCAGGTTCTAAATATGGATTCAATCGTTCGATCTCTTCAAATGTCGGCTCATCATACCACACTTTTATGGGACCAACTAAACCAGGTGGTGTAACGGGACAACTCACTAAGCTAAAATTTTGCCGTACCATTTGAAAACCCGGAATAACCTTACATGTTGATAACGTTTTATTACCAAATACTCGTTTGTTAGATTGCACGTCTGCAAATTAAATATGATACCGTAATTACAAATTATAAGATATATGTTGTTGTTCACCTGATAATCTAAACGAAGTTCACTAAATAGTTCCCAAGCAAATACACGAGCTGAACCTGATAAAAGCAGCTCGTCAACCAGTACATAATTCTTATATTATAAAAATAACATTGTATAACACTCAAGCCAATTATTTAGGGCTGCCGTTGTACACGGCTCTAATGTGGGAAAGATATATACTAAACCTAGACTAAAATACTGAGCTGTGCTGCATATGGTTTACAAAAAATATAAAAAATTATATAAAATAAAGAGGAAATCAACTAACCTGAGGCAGTGTTTACAGTCGTACTATGGACATTCCCATCAGCATTAGAAAAGGTAACATTCCTAGTGTACGTTTCTGTTGACCTATTTATTGAACCAATACCGATGGATTTGTCAGTTCTTGGGTAAACATTGGTTAGTTCACCGTTGATTATACCATTAGTGAAGGGATTATAAACTTTTAAAGGAATATTGACTGGATTATCAACTGAAGCAGTATTACTCGATCTTCTTTCATCATTCGATAGAATTTCCGTAAAATTTTGATCGCTACTACTATTGATATCATGCGTCAGAATGACTTCTTGCCTAGTGCTTTCAATTATTGGCCTCCAAATGTGATAATCACTTATAAACGATAAGCCACCGCCTAGAAAAATATGCGCAGCTACACCGAATATTAACAGGATGATAACAAAACGTCCAGCTGTAAGCATCCTTGCGTTCGCAAAATACTTTATGCTTCATCCTTTTCAGCACCGGAAGTGAACGACTGCTTCGGCATTCGTCTTTGCGTTGAATTGCAGTAGTTGATAAAACCTGTACAACTAAACAAATGTATCATATAACATTGTTGATAATGTCAGCTACGCAGAAAAGAAAAAACGTGAAACGTGAAATTCATGTGAAAACATGAAGAAGGTAAACTTAAAAAAGCCCATTTAATTCTAAAAGGCCGAATGACGCTACATCAATTTCATGCTAAATCAGCGATAAACAAACTAATTCGGAATAATTCGAAGCATAAAAATCATTCGTTATGAATAGTTTCGATCGAATGGAAACATTACCAACCAAAGAATTCTTTTTATCAATACCTCAATTTATTTTCGCTCAATTAATACTTAAATAATTGCTTTATTAGTAGTAGTCGGACGGAAAAATTATTTGCTGAAATGTCTTATTAACACTAATCGTTCCGAATTATCATACAAAATTGTAATCAAAGAGAGATTAGAAACTTCCTTGATCAATTTCAGTCTCCAAAAAATCGCACTTAAAAGAAATTATAGTTAATCTTGAAAGCTTTTTAAAAAGTTTACGGTACAATGCCTAAACAAACTTCTTTTCCGATTTCTGTTCATTTCTGAACATTATTCGCAAAAAGAAGATGGAAAAACGAAAAAGTGAACCCAGAAATACTGCGATTTCAAAAAAAAAAACAAATTCGTTCCTTTTTCGATTTTGTTCATTTTCAAATATTTATCCACATGAATAGTATTTCGAAAAGACGATGCGGAAAAGAAAAACCGAACACAGAAACTCTTCAACCTATCGAATTTTTTGTTATCCACGTATTGGTGAGCAAAACAAACAGGTATGAAATTTCAGCTACACATGGCTCCTTTGATCTTACTCATTTCCCTCCAAAACCGGAGCGGCTTCCTGGCCCGGACGCCCACGCATAAGGAAGTTACAAGACTATTCTGGCATTCGGTGGCACCTCACTCTCATCCCTAACTGCTGCTCGGATAGCGTGGAGGGGCATCGTCATGTTGCAAATCCGCCTGAAGGCAAATGTTCAACCGTGACTGTCACGTATTTACCTGTTAGTGCGCATCGATACATACTTATATATTATGAACTTACTCCCAGAAATTGTGTGACTGATATGCGTTTATCTAATTAGCAAAGGGAAAAAGAGAGGATGAAAAAACTAATGAAGAAAGTTTTGTGAATTTAATTTTTTCCTATAAAAAAATAATTATTCAAATTAAACCATTAAATACATTTTTAAAAACACTTATTCTCATCAATCATGTAAATTGGGAATTCTGTGAATTTAAAAAAAAAACGATAGCTACGTACGTGAAAACGAGACAATATGCTTTCATAATTCAACGATATAATTCAAGAATGATAATATTCGTCCGACATCAGTTTTTATTCTCAGATATATCAATTTTTGGCAGTTTTATGAATAAATCATGCAAAAAAAGTTGTTAACATTTTTGAAATGAATAAAAATTTTTCATTAAATTTTAGAGAATAAAGGCTGTAATGGCAATTAAATTTTCAATCAATAATAACTATCTCATACACATATTTTTCATATTTTTTCTATTATTCAAATTTATTTATCAATGAAATACGTTTAGCTGTCCTTTCCAATTTTTTCTTTCCATTAACCTTCCGGTAGAGAAAAAAAAACCGGAAATCGAGGAAGTAATTTCAACAAAGTGTTAGGAGTTGTTAAATTTGTGTTGAATGCACAAAATGAAACAACGCGGTAGAACATATGTAGCTGTGGTGGAGAATGGAAGGAGTTGAGTGCTACTGCACACACTTAACTGATAACGATGATAGGAAATTCAAAAGGTCACATTAGGGGTCATATGGGATATTAAGGTGTCTTCAGCTAACTACAAACAGATGGTCGCGATGAAAGTTCGACAAGCACTGAGCAACACACACACACACACACACATATACACAATACACATGGAACTTACAGACACAAAAATAAAATCAAAAAAAGGCTCGTAAAAAGTTTTTCTCATTTTTTTTTGCTATTTCATTGTATTTTATTATTCGCTAAATTAATTTTATATTTAATTAAAATTTCCATTTCCACAATTTGCTAATTGCATTATCTATTTTTCCAAGAAGCTCGATAAACTAAGTCAAAAATGATAAAATATTCAGAAAAGAAAAGTCAAAATAAATTAATTTCTGAATTAAATTAAAAATTTAATAAAATTTTTTTTTGAAAGTGAAAAAAACATTTAGCTTAACAACAATTATTCCTTTTCTGTTGCATTAATAATTTCAACCATTGAATTTATTATTAATTGTATTGAGTTTTTTTTTTTTTAATTTGCAAATTATTTTACATTTTAAATTTCTTTCTTCTTTTTCACACAATGCAAATTTCTGAAAAGTACTATTAATCAGAAAAAAAAGGAAACGAATAGTTTATTATTTCAGTTGACTGGCAAAACAAAGAATGAAATTTGACATACTTCTAACATAATAGTAGCAAACGTATATTAAACGTACGGAAAAAAAAACTCCACGTAAATAGTAAAAGAGGAAAAATTAACTGTAAAAATTATTTGCATAAAAATTATTGAAAAATTTTCATGGTAGACATAATGTTGAATATATTAGAATGATAACAATATGAAATGAAATGAATTGAATATCATATGAACAAAGGCAAAGAGAGGGAGAGGGAGAGGGAGAGAGAGAGGAGGGAAGGGAGTAGGAGGAAAGGAAAAAGGCAATTTGATGAATGTAATTAAACGAATTATATTTACCAAATGACATTTTCCCCTAACTGACCTTTTACATTTTTATTCATTCATTTGAAATTTTTCAAATTTCTAACAAAAAAAAAGCAATAGCATTGTTGCATGAGATTGCCCCAAAAGCTACCACCAACCATCAGTGATAGGAATGAAATGTTTTGTTTAGCAAACAAAGCAAAATAGAAAATGAAATTTGAAAAAAAAAAAGGAAAAGAAAAGTGAAAAAAATGAAATGAATGAGAATTAAATGCCAAACATTATCAACGAATTTTTTTTTCTCTTTTGCATTTCATCAAAATCAATTTGAATAGTCAGAGAACCAAATTTGAGCGAAAATGAAATTGTTGTATGTTTCAACTTTATGTTTCCAATGCTTTAAGTTAATTAAATTTTGTCATATTTACTGATAATAATCAAATAATTAGGAGTAATTGAAAACTTTTCAAAAAAAAGAGAAATTTGAAGAGTTCTTTTTTCAAAAAAAAAGAGAGGGCAAATGATAGAATAAAATATTAATTATAAATTTAGCGTTAAAAAAAAGATTGAATTCTTAGGGTGAAAAATTTTGTTAGTGAAAATGTTGAAGGTTAGATTCTTTCTTTTTTTTGTTTAAGTTAATATTTTGTATACTTTGTTTATTTGGTAACAGTGATGTTTCTTTTTTTTCCTGATTTATCAGCTCAGTAATTGTAACTGTGAGCTGATCGATGTATGGATGGGTTGTATCAGTTACTGCGTGGGTGGATGTGTTTAATTTAAGCGAAAAAATTTTGTCGCTATCAGACATAAATGAATGTATACATATGGTATAAATATTAACAAATCAACCTGAAAATAAATTGATCTGTTGCATACAACGGTTATTGTCGTATGCAACAGGTCACAACACATTTCAACACTTCTGCTGCAGCAAGCATAAATGCTTGTTGTATTGCTAAATGATTCAATCAAACAGAATTGATAATTATTTCAAATATTTTTATTATACATCAATTATAATGACAAATTTTAGTTTCATTTAATAATTGAAGTAAATGATAATTGTTAACATTTAACAAAGAATTTAACTAAATCTAATTAGGCATTAAAGTATTTAATGACTTAATAGATATGCATAGATAGTATGCATTAATATTTGATATCACAGATTTTCCTCCTTTAAACTTTTTTAATTCATTTCAGTAGTAATAAGGTAGGTAATGTGTGATGTGAAGTGAAATTTTTGTGATTAAATTTATAAATAAATTTCTGATTTGAAAATATTTAAATGCATTTTATGGATAAATTTCTGACTTGAAAATATTTAAATGCAGTAAAATGCATTTTATCACTTTTTTTTATTTCATCTTTTTCTATCACTTTTTTTTCTTTTATCATTTGACTTGCAAATTTAGCAAATTATTCTATCACTTCGAAATGATAAATTTTCGTGTGAAAGGGCAAACTGCTCAATATGAACACAATCTTTACATTCCACAATAACTTTTATTTCGTTGTAACTTTTCTTTTTTTTTTGAATTCTATTCTTGATCGTGGATTTAATTTCAAATTTTTTACAGACAAATATTTAATAATTCAATAAATTGTATGAGACAAACAATTTATTAAGTATAGTAAATTAGTAATTGTTATGTTTAGAACATTTTGCAGATTTTATCCGATACATAGTAAAATTTGAAAACCATCAAAACAATTATAGTGCATTTTCGTTCAACTATTAAACACACGCAGTATTTGCATTTAAAATTTCCAAAAATATAATTTCCAAAATATTTTTTGGATTGCATTAAAATTTCCAAAATATTTCAAATGATTAAAAACGAGTGAAATTTTAATTCAATCATCCACGTAGTAGAAATGAATAAATAAAATTGCTATTACAAATAAAAAGCTAAATTTGGAAAATTTTTCACCAGTACAACTATGAGAAATATATGTATATCTTTGGAAAAGTAAACAATGTGCCAATTCACAATTAACTTAATTAATTACTAAATAATTATATTTAATTTTATTAGTGAAAAAAAAACAACGATAGAAGAATGAAATAAATGATGTAAATGTACGATCGATTTCATCATTGCTATTTTTGTTGAATAGTTCATTTCGTTGTATGCGTCATTAACGAAACAATTCCATTTAATGCCATATAAAATGAAAAAATTAAAATTTAACAAAATGTACTTTTTTTTAAAAAACATATATGTACATAATATGTAATTCTTTTTCCTTACAGAATACCAATTCATCGCTGCATTATTGAATAGCAAATTCAAAAAAGAAAAAAAAAACATTTCATACATTCAACAAAAATGCATTGGTTGTATGAATTGATAATTTATGACTCATAAAATTATATCAATTATATTACCAGCAAAACATTTAACCTTTAATTTTACTTGTTCGACAGTTACGTTTTTCAAATTATTCATTCCATTATTACAAATGTTAATTTTCAATTTAATCGTTAATCGTTATTCGCTTTTTTTTTCTTACTTATTATATTCAGAACCTGAAATAATTTGTAACAGATATGCTGAAGTGATAAAAATAAAGATTCTGTCGAACAAGTTTGTAATTTTATAATTTTTCTCTTTAATTTGTAATTTTTCTCTATCAAATATTGCACGGTAAATAAATTCAATTGTTTATATGCAAATGGTTTTTGGTAAGAAAATTTTATTTTTCATTTCACAATCACTTTTTCCATCCTTTTTTTTCTTGCCTGCTCGACAAAATCTTTTCCAACAAAAGAAAAAGAATTTTATCATTTCATCATTTCTAATTTACCCAAAGGAAATGAACTGTTACTTACAAATTTGAAATGAATGAAGTAGTAGTTCTTTTACAGTTCAAATTTCCTCCGATTGTACTACCTCATTCATCGAACAGTCCTGAACTATTCTCACCGATCGACAGTATCATTCCGACTTCGATCACTGATATTATCAGAGTGATAAACTTATCAATCTATCAAATAATAAAGCTTTTTCGACCGCTATCAAGCAAATATATTCTGCTAAAACAAAATGCAAATTCATTTAGGAGAATGAGCTAAATTGCCATTTCAGATTTTACACGGCAATGACTGTTTCACTCCTAACACTAATGATCAATTTCAATGAAAATAAATTATCGCAAAAAAAAAAATTGAAAGAAAGGGGAACTGTATTTCATTTCTACTCAAAAAAACAGTTCCGAAAGTATTTTCATTGAATTGAAAAAATAATATCAAATAAATTATTCAATTATTCATTACATTACAACACTTCTTGTTCTTTAAACAATTTGTGCGATCAGACCCACTGCGACATTTTTTTTATTAAATAATTAATTAATTGGCATTTCATGGTTGCTTTCATATCATTTGATTAGCTAAATCTACAAGGTAAGACTTTCTCCGTTTCATTAACACTCTTAAAATAATTAATATATTTGATTTAGTCATTTCGTTTGAACTTCAAACTTTACATAAATGGAGTAACTTGTAGTTTAAGCTTCAACTGATACAATCATATAAATGGATTTAATAAAGCAAATGAATTAATTGTTCATTAATTTGTAGATGAAATTTTTTTGACTTTCTTAGCAAACTCTATTACACTTAAAGAGAGCTACTACACCTAATCGATGATAATATTCTTATCAACAAAAGTTTATCAATACATTGATTTTTATGCAAATAAAAAAAGTTTATAATAAATTAATGTAAAAGTCAAATTTACATCAATATTTTGCAGTATTTGTGTTACCTTTATTACAATGATATACTTTGTATTTTTTATTCAAAATATCTTTTATCACTTTATAAATTGAATTTGAAAAGTTCAGATATTTATGAAATATTTTCAAAAATCAATTATTATGCAAATTTTAGGTTTACTGAATGAAATGTAAGACAAAAAAAGGTCAACTGTTGTTGAATCATTGAAATAAATATGACTATCTAAGAGAGCAGAACTAAACACTCCCAAAATATCCGATCATCAAAAATTGAAAAGTTTGAAATATCACAATCAAAATTACGATTTTTTTTTTACAACTATAACTATAACAGATATTTGTCGTAATTATCGTAATTCTGTTTCAATTAAATCTTACACCCAAATTGAACTGTTAAATGAATAAGTTGCAAGAAATGGATAAGATCAATTGTAAGGATAGGTGAATAGCTCGATAGATAGATTGATGGATGAGTGGAGAGGAGGGAATGTAGTAAAATTTTATTGCTTGAAATGAGAGGTATGAGGCTTGGGTTTGCTCTTAGCTTGCTTTTCAATGATGCTTATAAGAAGCTATATAATAGCTAACAATCTGACTACCACCAACTACTCCTTCTCCTCCTCCTCTCCCTCTCTCTCGCGCTCTCTCCCTCTCCCTCTCCCTCTCCCTTATACAAATCTTATCCTCTCCTTTCATTTCATTTCACTTACAACATATTTATTTTATTTCATTAATTAACTACGCTCATTTACAGATGAATTATGGGAAATACCGGTAGTTCACTTACTGATCTAAACCTCTTCTCTAAAGGTGGCATTTTTACGCGCGATCAAATTGATGAATATCAGGTTAATCAGTTTTCCTAATATCACATACACCATCATTTAGTAAGTAATGCGGTAAATAAGTAACGTAACGTTTTTATCTCATCCTTTATTACTAAATGAATATGTAATAAAGGATGAGATAAAAACACGTTACGTAATTGAGCGTAATTGATCCATCCTATTACAATGAGTTATTGAGATTATTAGCAGTGAAATTACTCGTCCTACTTATTACATCCATAATTTTTCACGAAAAATTATTTTTATAATTCTACAATGTAAGTGCGATATTAATACTACAATGATTACAGTAATACAGCAATTGTCTTTTACAGCAGTAATTTAGTATGAATGTGAAGAGAGTTAATTTTACTAATTATTTCAAAAAATGTTTTTATAAAAATTTAATGCTCCATATGATTTAACATCTTATTTGAATGCATAACTGTGATGGGATATATGGACTGACGTTAATATATGACGAACGTAAAACGTGATATATGAAGAAATTACAGTTATTTGTAACATCAATTCTTCTCACTTTTATTTTTTTTTTATAAGAATTTATAAGAAAAATTTAATTTATTTAAGAATTTATAATTTATAAGAAATGAAAGAAATGAAAAAAGTGACAGTGTGCTTTGGAATTGTTTAAAAGATTTGGTTTGTGTCGTAGGATTGTACATTCTTCACGCGGAAAGATATCTTACGTTTGTACAAACGTTTCTATGCACTGAATCCGATTAAAGTACCGACAAATATGCAAGGAAACCATCCGGCTATTATAACATTGTGTTTTGAAGAGATCGAGAAAATGCCTGAGCTACGGGTATTGTTTCTTTTTTCTTTTCATTTTATTGAAATATTTGAAAGACGTGAATATTGTTTGATTAATGGAGTATTTTAGGAGAATCCATTCCGACGACGAATTTGCCAAGTATTTTCGGATGATGGTGCCGGAAATTTATCATTTGATGATTTCTTAGATATGTTTTCCGTTTTTAGTGAGATGGCACCACTACAGCTCAAATTGAAATACGCATTCCGAATATACGGTATTTGGGTTTTCCTTTTTTTTCTTTTACTTT
Source organism: Litomosoides brasiliensis (assembly GCA_013365375.1). Taxonomy (NCBI): domain Eukaryota; kingdom Metazoa; phylum Nematoda; class Chromadorea; order Rhabditida; family Onchocercidae; genus Litomosoides; species Litomosoides brasiliensis. The sequence continues at coordinate 20,608 of JABVXW010000067.1, read as the reverse complement.
ACTATTTATTATTAACATTTGGCTAATTTATGCAAAATGAAAATTTTTGAAGTAAATTTTTTACAGCTGAATTTATAGAAACAGGAAAATTATAGAGTAGAAATATAGAAATTTAGAGAGATGTGAAAGTTTCTGATTTTTTTAGATTTTGATGGTGATGATCAACTTGGTCATGATGATTTAAGCAAAATTATTCGATGTTTAACACGTGATGAATTGTCAGATGAAGAAGTTGAATTTATCATTGAAAGGGTATGCTAATTCTCATCCTTTGGATATCACTTTTTCCTTGTTTAATATTAATTAATGACTGAGACCGATTAGGTCATTAATCTATTTCGGATAAAATCATGAGATTCGGTTTAGAACTAAACTGTGAAAGAAAGTTGAAAATAATGTGAAAGCTGTAAGTGTTTGTAAATCTCCTGTTTACATTTCAAAATAAGTATTTGTGTCTTTTCATGTTTCGCACTGACCTCTTTTTTTCTAGGTAATTGAAGAAGCAGATCTCGACGGTGACGAACAAATATCATACGCTGAATTCGAACATGTTGTGTCGCGTTCACCTGATTTCATCCGTACTTTCCATATCCGTATTTAATATCTATTCAAATTAATTGAATCCCTGTCATCAATTAATATAACAAATATTCGGAGGTTTGCACATTGACTTTATCAACGTATATTGATAGCAACTTTTCAACAATATCTTCTTTACCTACATATATATCCCAAAATATTTCGGACGAACATATCAGTGATAATATTTTGCGTTGCATAATTCATAACCCACTTGTCATTAGCGATTTTACCCTGATTTACTGGCTCATTGTGAGGCTGATTTTAAAATGCCAAGAAATTTAGATTTCCCTAGAACGAGGTCTCTCTGTCCTTACTAACAAAGAATCTAACAAAAAAACAAACTAAACTCCTTTATATCAAATTGAAATAAAAAACAATAATGAGTTTAACATTTATTCCGCAACAAAAAAATTTAGAAAATCAAGCGTAAAACATAGACCCGTCATGAGAATGCGAATAACTCCCCAAAATATTTGACCAATAAGATGCAGTATCATTTTAAAACAATTCAAAATGAGTGTTCATAATCTAATCTAGAATTCCTTATTACTGAAGAAATCATACTTCAAATTTTAAATATACTCAGTGACCTATTACGACCAATTCTCTTCACAGAAAAGATGATAGCGATTTTCATATTTTTTGAAATCATTAATGCACTCAATTCCTTAAAATTAACAATCCATCGAGAAAATGATACACGTTTGCAATGTAATAATAATTTAATATAAAATAAAAACATAAAAATAGTGAGGAAATAAAACAGAAACAGATTTGCTGAGCTGGATTATTCGCAAACATAGAAATGGAAAATTAAAGATGGATGTTTGACATTCTTGGACATCATAAAATATGTCTAGCATATAGTTCGGGACTAGAAAAACAAAAGGAAATTTTACTTCTTATTTCGTTCTCCATCATCTTTTGTTTCAACAGCACTTTGTTTCGATGGAAGTCTAAAAAATTGCACAGTAGAAATATTAAGAAAATCTTAAATGAAATAGTAATTTTTAATTTCAAATCAATGACTCACATGAATAGTTCCTTCTTCTTCGCCAACTCTCTATAAACTGTTAGTGCTTGAGCAACCATACCGCTTGCATTAGCCAAATCAGATGGTACAATTATTGTATTCGTGTCTTTGGCAATTTGTCCAAAAGCTGTGACATATTTTTCAGCTATCGATAGCGCTGCAGCATCAGAGCCACCCGTTCTATTTAAAGATTCCGAAACCATCTTAATACTCATAGCTTGAGCTTCCGCATTTATCTGAATAGCTTCCGCCTAAAATTAAGCATTAGCTTCATTACAAAATCTTTGCAAAATGGCGCAATCATGAAACAGCTTCTCCAAAACAGAAGAAAACTTTAGTGATAGTAGATTTCAATCTATAGCGCATTTTTCAAATAAAATCTAAAGTTTTGTCCTCAAACTACTGATATTCAATGATTCCTCAGCATCAACAACAATGTTGTCGGCACTCTCTCATAATTGACCCCCTAATCTGAACAAACTGGCGGTAGAAAAATTGCGGTATAAAATCGTTTTACCCGCATAATCTAAAAGCAAATCTCAAATACTACCTTGCCCTTAGCTTCGTTAATTTTTTCCTGCATCGAAGCTTCTGAGGCTAAAATACGTGCCCGTTTTTCACCTTCTGCAATATTAATTGCTGCTTCACGTTTACCCTCTGACTCCAGAATTGCCGCCCTTTTCCGCCGTTCGGCTTCTACTTGCATCTGAAATTCACTTCAAAATTTCACACTTAAAAAACTCGTTTCTTGTAATGCTTCTGAAAAAAAACCTCTTTAATTATGCACTGTAGATATTCTTTGATTGTGGCAAGAATACAAGGACAACTTTTAAGCACTCCATCCCACCCTCTATCCCCAAATCTACATCACCTGTTACTGAAGTTCGACGTGAAATGCAATGCCTTTTATCAAATTCATGTCGATACATCTTACAATGACTACATAAAATTATTAGTATGCAGAAAAAAAATTAAAGTTATGTCATAATGGAGTTTGTTCATGTTAAGGTTCTAAAAAAAATAGAAAAAAGGACCTGCATTGCTTCCTGAATTTTTATAGGCATCGTCATGTCTCCTGAAATTAATACCTTATCTTATTAACTGATTCTACTCAGCGCAAATTTGTTTCCATTTTATTGTACAACACAATCGTTTAAATAAAATGATTAGTGTGAAAACAAATAAACAATCTACTTAGCAAAACTGTCGCACGTTTTCAACATTCAAAATTCCTAAATTTAGATCTGGATTAAAGAAACACTTACTAATTTCATACCGCATGCACTGCAATCCCCAAGGTTCAGCAGCTTTATTTATTGACTCTGTAAAATATGAAAACTTTCTACGTTATGCATAATCCCCATCATAACTCCTAAATTAATTAAATTAAGTTCTTTTGACCTGGAAATGTAAATAATCTAAACTTATTTTCAAGTCTTAATCTGAAACAACTGTCAGTCCAGTTCGCCTTCCAACTATGTTTTGTTTCATGAAACACATCGTTCTGTAAATGATCAATTAATAAAAACTGAACCGGTACCATAAAATCAATCTCACTGTATTATAAAAAAGACACCCCTACATTGTTATTAAAACAAACCGACAATATTGATGTTGAGTTGTTCGCGCTCCTTAAACACCGTGTCTAGATTGATTTTGCCTACTTCTGAACGCATGGTTGTTTGCGCAAGCTGCGTAATAGCATATTCCGGATCTTCAACACCATATGAAGCCTGGATTAAACCTCTATATATCGACTACAAATCAAATCTTAAAAAAGAACCATATTTCATGGAGAAAAATTGAAAATTCCCACGTTTGAATCATCCAGATATGTAACATCAGAAACATGGAACAAAATCCGTTTTATGATTCGCAAAAATAAAAAAAAATAAAAATGAGGGAAAAAAAGCTTGTATACCTTGTACGGATCCACCACTCTCAGGTAGAGAACTCCATCAATTTGTAATTGCACATTATCACTCGTAACAGCACCCTGTTGTGGTACTTCAATAGCCAACTCTTTCATTACCTGCACATATTTGATACGATCTAGAAGTGGCAGCAGGATATTGAATCCCTGTAAAGTTTTATTTCCGCAATCAATTTCGAAACAAAATGCACTCAATCGCAAAGTTTTCTTTTACTAATTTTTACCATAATAATTTAATTCCACGATTGATTATTCGATTAAAAGTTCACTTCTTCTTAGCACAGTACTCAAGCAGAGATAAATACTTACAGGATCTAAAATAGAATGAAATTTTCCCATGCGCTCAATAACCCACGCTTCCTGCTGCGGGACAAAATTAATGACAAAATTAGTTTTGCCACGAACAGCTCCTCTTCGCTGAGTGAGCATGGTAGTATTCCTAAAACAATAACTCTTGGAAAGCTTTGGATTATGAATTGCCGTAATCATGAAAGATAAAAAACTGAAATAAAAGTCTCAGCTAAAGTTAAATTACGTCTAAATGTGAGTCACTTAATGAAAACGAAAGCAGAAATAAAATAGAATGGATTAAATGGATGGCTTGAAATGGAGGCTTGAAACGAGGTGTATTGGGTAAACGTAAAATTTACCGAGCCAAAATGAAGCATTTAAAATGAACCGTAAATGGTAGCAAAATCAACAGTGCTGAAGTCAGTGAAAGAAATTAAGACATGAAATTTAGTAAAAACGAATCAAGCAAATTAAAATCTCAAAAGTGAAACTCGGACATACGCTTACGTGATTGGTTCCAAAGAATTTAAATATGCTCTCAAACGATTATATGATGACGAATTAAGGCCTCTCCTCAACGATGGCACAAAAGCCATCTTCCTAAAAATAATAATGTTAAAATGTAGTTCAAAAAGAAACCGATTCCGCGTTGTCCTGTCCTGTGTATCAAATAAACCGCAATCCTAAATGGTCAAATATGCTCTTTCTCTCTTTACATATTGTAAATCCTGGCACGTGAATAGAAGAATTTAAAGGCAATTCAAAGAGAACCGACGAACGCTAAATTAGTGAAGTAAATGAAAATGTGACAGAATCGTCATTTCGCCCGGGTCGTGATTTCGCCGTGTGCGGAAGAATGCGGCTATACCCAGTCCGTAAGTACAAAATTTCCACTTCTGGAAAAGGTTTTTTTTTAATTTTTGTTTAGGTTCTTAAATATAATTGCAAGCATTTGATCGTTCAAATCTTTAGATATATAAATGTTTTGAATATGAAAGTTAGTTGATAAGGTTTGCAATTCTACTAAAATTAATCAAATAAACATAAATGTGTGATGCAGGAAAAGGGGAAGTGAAAAAGCAGCAATTTTCTGTCTTTGCATAATTCGATTATTAAACGGAAGTAAATGAAATGCATGGATGCGTATAGCTCGTATGTTATGCGTGTTTGCGCATTTTTGTTTATTTACGTGGAATTCATCATTTTTTTTAATGAAACAGAATTATGCTACAATATAAAGATGTACGTACGAGTAATTTTTACGTGTAGGGGAATGCTTACAAGCGTGTACACATCTAAAACTGTCTTTATTTTCTAAATCAGTTAATTTGCATCTACCGACAACCATCTTAGTGAAGAAACCCGTCGAAGGGTTAGCTGTGGCAAGAAAGTTATGTAAAGTAAGTTTTAGACGAATACACTGTTTATTTTGTTCCTTCTCTCCAACTTTCCTTGTCAATTACAAATACAGATATTATGATGGTTTATTACTTTTACAATTATATTAAAATAATAGTCGCCGATTAAGAAAAATAAAATGATCAGTACTTCAATATAACACAATGAGAACTATTCACGTACATAAAGTGATTTCTCTAGAAAGCAATCTGATAGAACAGAAGTTCCAGGAATATTTTAAGAATGCCAGAAGGAGATGTAATATCTCAAAGCGATGAGGAACTGTTGAAAGAGCTGAAAACAGGTCAAACTTTTTATTTAAAGGTATTTATCGAAAATTTTTTTATGATATTCCAGCACTTGTTCGTTTTCAATTCAAAAAAGATGGGAAAGAGCTTTTTACAGTTTAAGAATGCTTATTGTTCTTGTTACTTTTTTTATTTATATATCTTTTATTTATAATTTTCATTATACTTCTTTTGAAATGTTTTATTAATGAAAGATATAATTTCAGTATCTTGGGTCAGTGCAAGTTTTTGAATCGCTGACGAAGAAAAAACCTGAAGAAAGAGACAGCTGGACCAGGTAATGTTCATTAGAAAATAAGTGGGTCCCTGAAACGTTTTCTGATATTTTTCAAGTTGCATCACTGATCTTGTTTTCAAAAACGATTTCATGAAGTAATTTGTGCCACCATGTTTAGTGCGTGAATAAATTTATATCTTTCAGACATTGCATGTATCGTATTTGTCATCAGCTAGGTATATGCGAAGAAGATTTGAGGTCCGATGAACGGCTGCTTGATGTAAGTTATAATATTAAAAGAAATCTAAAAGCAGATTACTAGAAAATGCTTTACTCCGGATTTGTTAGAATACAGTACTGTATCTTTTTTTTCCCGGATGGCTTGTTGTATCGCAGTCATAAATTTGAATTAAATAATTAATGTTATGTTTGTGTTTTTGTTGAACTTGTCAGATTAGACAGTGCGAAAACCGAAAATTTTAAGGATGTATTAATTAAAAATCAGAAAATGAATTGGTTAAGTGTTAATTAACGATTGCAAGTTTTGAAGAAAATTTCATATGAAGCAGATGACCACATTGAGTTGAAGGTGGTTTTTTTACAAATAGAAAGTCAATAAATCAATAAATCAGTTGCAGAAGCTGGGCGAAGTGAAAATTGAAAATAAAGATGTTGAACTAAATGTGGCACTGCATGCTTTTATAATTCTGGATAAAGACGGTGTACGTATTTTGGAACGACATCCTATCCATGTTATTTCATATGCTTCATCCGGAACGGAGGTTTACTTTACTGGATTTTAAACTGATTTGGCGTGGACATCGCCAATCACCACTATTTATTTATGTAGAAAATTTGAAATATTATTTTCCAGTTATTACATTTTATCGCACTTGCTTACCATGATAAATTTTTGCGGATTATTAAAAAATTCTTTTTTCGGGTCGTTACCAATTATCAAGTTATATGTGTCATTGTATTTAATGATACAATTGCGTATTGCGGGGAGGTATATAGCTCACTATGTTAAATTATCTCAACCAAAATCTATGTGGGGAAATCTGTTTTAAAGTGAAATTTTTTTTAAAGTGAGGTATAAATGTATGAAAATTTGAACAGTTTTCATTTAAGAATATTTTAATTCTACTCTGTACTGCTGTTTTCTTCATCTTTCTCTGACATTGCAGGAATGTACCAAAGGAGTGTTTTGTTTTGTGTCGCACGTTCCAGAACGTGGAAGGCGATGCCTGGTTTTTATGGAACCTGGTAAGAATGTCGATTTTATTATGGAGACAATTCTTCAGATATTCCGATTAAACAATAAAGGTTGAAAATAGATTCAATTTGATTTTTTACGCTTTTTTTCTGAAACTTGATGTGAAGGTTGTATAAAGCTATATTGCCTTGGACAAAATACCGGTGATAGGATGATGTGGGCGAGCAAATTTCACAGTGCAGATAGGATGATTTTTTGTCAGAAAATTTTCACCATATTTGATTTAATCATATGAAAATGCTAATTTCCCTGAACTTATTACTCTACTCATTTATTTTTATGGCGTTATTTCCACGGTCTATTGTTGTCTTTCTAGGACATGACAATAAGTTAAACATAACAATATCGAAATCGCCAGAGTCGAGTCCAAGTTACGGTAATACTTCTGCATTTGCTATAAATTATTTTTCTCAAACTCGTTTTATTGGGGTTAATTAAATAACTCGAACTTGGGACTTGATTTCTAAAATTCAAATTGCTTCGATATTAGGAATTTCTGTGATACGAATGAACAACGTAAGAATTTCATTTTCCAAAATTCGTTTAATTTTTGAGGAACTTTTTTAATATACCGAATTCCAGGAAGTTTTTATGCCCATGTTTATGAGTGGGGCAAGGAACAGAAAAGTTACTTTAGAAAAGGAGACGCATTAGTGCACGGGCAATTGATAGATCCAGTTGCACATTGAGAGAAAAATTCTCAGCAAAATTTAGAGGTGCCGCTGAAAGTTGGAGATTTTTCTGCTTGATAATTGAAATAGTAATCAGAGCTGTCGCTACCGAAAAGCAAATATGCTTGTTACCGATTACATGCGTTCATATGTGTTCTGAGAACTCTTTGGCATGTTCAACTTGATGTGTATCGTTTTTCAGATCATCAGATTTATGCTAACGTATGTAATTTGCCGGCTGCCCTAGGTCTCGACAGACAACCTTGGTATCACGGTGAAATGGAACGAGCTACTGCTGAATCTATGCTGCAACACGAAGGTGATTTCTTGGTTCGTATTAGCCCGAACACTGCCAACAATTTTGTGCTGTCTGGGATTGCTAGCTCAGTGCCGAAACATTTCTTGTTACTGGATGAAAACGATCAAAAGGTAATTTTTTTTGTTACGGGAATGTAAGCTAAAGAATGAATGGGGTAAGTGCGACAGGCATGGAATGAACCTGAACATTCTTCACAAAGTTGCTCATCCAGAGATGTTTCAGGGGTGAATTTGTTTTATTCAGTAATTTTAAACAATCTTATTTTGCTGTATATAGTATTGTGAAGTTGTCAACAAATTCTTATAGGTTCGCAAACAACAACAAGTATTCGAAACAATTGTTGAACTTATTGAGTACCACCGAGGGGAGAATGTGCCAATTATCTCGGAAGACAGCGAACTGCACTTGATCCATCCTATTGTGAGGTTTGCCGCATCACTACCGCGCCGATAGATAATACCGACAGAGCAATAAGAAATATGACTGCATGAGCTTATGTGTGTGCCTATCGAAATATTAATGACGACAATTTGTGGCGTACTCTAGAAAATTTGAAAAGAAAAGGGAGGAGGAGGGTAAGAAGAGCTGAAATGATCGTACGACATCAGTCGAAAGAGGTTCTTTTTCAACAGGTGGCATTAATTTTTCCTGTTTTATTATGACTTCTCCAACATCATTTGCTGCTACGGTTGGTAATGTTCTGAAGAAGTTTGAGTTATTGTAGTCAATACCAGTCAGTGATGTCGGATGGTTGTCTTCTTTCACTACTGCTTCCGTCTTTACTGATCCCGAATTTTGTGTATTCATTACGTGTTCTTCATACACTTGTATCATGTGATCAGGTAAAAATTTGATGGAATTTTCTAATGTGTTTTGATATGGATAGAATTTTTTGAAAGGTTTACATTTTGGAAGTCATTGCGAGTAAACGTTTTGAACGTAATTTTGAGGGATGTTGGAGAAATTTATACAGTAGTAGGAAAATTGGTAGAATAGAAAAACGAAAAACTGAAGATATCAACTAAAATTTTTGAAATGATGGGTTATTCAAAAACTGAGCTTTTAAGTGTGACAAAGGTGGTGGTATGAAAAATAAGGTGTGAAATATTTTGATAGCTTTCATACTTTAATTGAACTATGTTTTTATGAAGCTTTGGCAGAGAAACCTTGTCATTTCTCAACTTTAAGTCTGAGTTAGCTCATTGGGAGTTGTAGGTTTTCCTTATCTTTCATTTTTTTTTCAGACTTAATGGGGTATTTTTGGACTAGATTTAAAAATTTATGTTTCTTAGGAATCAACCTAGAGCGGAACTTGAAGTTGAATTTTTTTTAAATGTGTTCACATATCACTAAATAGTGTTTTAGGAAGGGACATGAGAATATGTTTTGATCAAATTTTAATCAAAATGATTAAAATTTGTAGTATTTTGTTCTTTATTTTGTCTAAAACATTCATAGAGTGTTTGTTGTGTTAGCCGCTATATATTACTATTAGTGGTTTATTTTGTTTCTTCATCTTCCTTATGCAGTTTTTTTTGATAGAAATAAACTGTCCTCGACCTTATCGTATTGTGTGATTTTTTGAATAATATGCCGACAATAATACGAAATCCAGCTAGAGAATTCGATCGGCGCAAGTTAACTGCTGCAATAGATAATTGTTGAAGTCGCATACTTCCTAATCCTAAATATTTACTGTGATTGAAGGCAAATGCCAGTTTCGATATAAAAAAAAGTATAATACCTTTATGGTGCTATGGAATCTGCTATTACTATTATTATTATTGTTAATACTAATTATTATTATTACTAATTACTATTATTATTGCTATTAATTGTTATTTTCATCATTATCATTAATCTTTATTCAATAATAATATGAAATAAAGTGGATTTCAGAACAATTTTGTGCTTCGAATTGAATTCGAAGAACCATTTCGTGGTATAATATACAGTGAGAAAGGTTCCCCTAATTGCGTCTATGTGAATGCATCAATTCTGACCAAATTATCCTACACCATTAAGGTATTTTCATCAATTTTTACGAACCTATTATTTGCTATTTCAATGCGAAGTGCAATATGTGTTGATCGATTATTGTCGGTATCATTCAAATATTTGAATAATAGGAAAAATTATCAATTTGAGAAATTTTATTTAATGAATAAAATAAAATTTTCTAGAAATCATCATCCATTTATGCTTTAGCTTTCTTTATAATTTAAAATGTTTATTATCATTGCCATTACACAAACATTGAAATTTTATGCCTTCACAATCACAAGCCTTTCGCCTTCTCCTTGCCATTTCAAATAATATTATTCAAAATTTCACTGAAATTTTTTAAGTGTTTTCCCTGTATTTTTTTCTGAAGGAAAAATAAAATTCTGCCATTTAACTGCTAATTAAGTGCTAATTACATTTATCAGAGACTTCTCACGTTTTCCTTTACAGGAATCGATGCTATGCTTTATCCTTTACCTCATCATTTTTCATTTGCATAATGAATTTTTTTGCGAAAATTTTCTCAAAATTAAAAGTAAAAAAGGCAGTTGGCAATTTAAATTGTTTTAAATTATTTGATTTCATCGAAGTTTGCAATATATAATTATAAGTAAAAATTGTGAATTCATATCGATAGTTTTGTGGTTTTTTAAAACTTTATCACAAATATTAGTAGAATATACGAAATTATTTTTCTTTAATTCTCATAATTTAAGCGAATTATTTTGTCTTAAAAAGTTTTGTTTCAAAATTTTTATAAATTTCAGATTTATTTAGCAATGTTTTAACTGTGTAATTGCATGAACAGATAATTAAGCCTAATGCACCTAATAGTTTTTTTGTGTCGTTTTTTTTTTTATTTCATTCTTAGCATATTTACATTTTCTGCATTTATTCATATTTTCAAACCTGTAATTTCTTCATAGGTACCACTGGATGGATGTGAAACAACCTATAATTCAGATGGCAACTTAGAAAATGCAATTATTATTCAGGAAAATCCGTTATTTGTAGATGAGACTGATAAGAAATATTTGTTAACATGCGTTCCGGTATTTCCAACAACAACAACAACAGCAGCAGCAGCAGCAGCAACAACAATAACACTTCGGTGATTGCTTTTCCACTTGCAATTTCTTCGGTTTTTCTTTTCTTTCGAAAATTTAACCAAAACTTCAATTATTGACGTTAAGAGTGAGTTTGCTGAGAAGTGAAATGTTAAATTGTCTCAATTAATATGTTAATAATTTCAAGAAAAAAACCAAAAAAAAAACAATCGAAATGAATGTATCAATGCGAATGAAAAAATAAAAAAAAGATAGCGAAGATAGAAATAAGTAATAGTTAATAATAATTGAATAATCATTGGTGAAATAATCAGCCAATGATAATATATGATAAATATAGAACAATTATATTTTATTCCATTATCATTCTCAATCAAAATAATCACAACAAACTGGGAAGATGAAAAGCAGTTTATTTAAATTTCGTACTTCATAATTAATAATACTTCGAAGTTTTTCTTTTTCTTGCTATTGCTATTGCTGTTGTTGTTGTTGTTGTTGTTGCTGCTGCTGCTGCTGCTGTTATCAGTTATCAGTATTTTGTCATCAAATTTTATAAAATTATTTGAACAATTAAAAATTATTCAAAATTATTTTTATTCATTTACTGTTGAAATTTTCGGCAAGGTAATGTCATTTCAAAAAAGAAACAAAAAGCTACGAATTTATTTCTTAGCGAAAAAATTTCATGTAATTTTTACGCACTAATATGAGCTATTAGATAAAATTTTTAGAATTAAAAAAAATTGGAATTTCTTCTTTGTGATGCAAATCGAACCAGTTTCATTTCTTTTTCACACAAAATAAAACTTATTTTTGGCAGTGAAAAAAAATTAACGACCAGTTTTTTAATTTTTTAGATAAATTTGTGGAAAAATGTAAGTAAAATGAAGTTAAATTGCTAATTAAAAATATGAATTTTATTGTTTTTGTGAAAAAGTTAGAAAAAAAACAAGGAAAACAAGTTCCTTTTCTTTTTTTTTTAATTTCCGTTGTGAAATGAAAAGAAAGAGAATATTCGTTAGATGGACGAGGAAGACGACGACGAAGAAGAAAACAACGAGTGTATTTGTTTATAGCAATAATTAAATAACAATTTTTAATTGCAATTAAATGCTTCATAAACGAATGCATAATTAGCAATATTAATTTAGCTGTAATTAATTATTATCAAACGTTCGCATAAATTACATTTCATTAATAATATGAATAAAGGAAATAGTAATTATTCATAATGATATATGTTAGATTAAATGATTGGAAATAAATAGTACTAATTGGTGGCAATGAATAATCAAAGATTTGCACAAATTATATTTGAATTGATAATGTTATAATCAAATTTTAAACTTAGTAATGCTAATTAGCCGTAATAAGTAGTCAAATATTTGTATAAATTGCATTTAATTAAATATATGCATAAGAGTGATAGCAATTATTTGCACTTTAATTAAATGATATTCTTAAATATTCATTGGATATATAGTAAACAGCTAAACTGATAATATTTTCAGTTCCTTATCAGAAACTGTTAATTTTGGTAGTATCACAGTGGATGGTCCGGTAAGTACCGAAGCAGTAATTAGTGCGACAAGTGCTGCTGATCAACATGTACAGTACAAAGTTGAACTTCATCGAGTCAATTTGAACGGTACTCTACAACCAATTAATGGTCCAATTTTTGTTGGCGATGATATTGTAAGTAAATTTATACGTGTTTTCAAACGTTTCATTAAAAAAAAACACGTAATGAGCGATCATTTTGGGTTTACCGAGAAAAAAAAATGAGGCAAAACAATTCTGGCGATAAAAATGATTTTCTTTTTTTAAGCTGCAAACATTGTAAATTAAATTATTTAGCTCAAAAAAAGATATGCCAGAATATTTAAAGATTTATGAACTTTTGAATTTTCCAATGAATAATGTCAATTTTAGGCTTACATCATTAGAGTTAGTTCATTAGCGACAGATGCGCGGATTGGACATTGCTGGGCGCACGATGCGCAATCAACGTTGCAACTATCGGATGATAATGGTTGCAGTATGCAACTTGTTGGTAACGTTTGGAATCATTTTCAGCGTCAACAACACAACAACAATATCATTTTCCGAAATCAAATTAAGGCGTGGGCATTTCCAACAAGGTTTGTTAAAAATATTCGAAATTTCTTCCTACAATTAACTTTTTATTTGTATTTGAAATAGGAAATAATACAACTAATTTCAAAAAATTTTACCAGACAGTGTGAAATGAATGTTGCAAGAATTGAGCGAGAAGTTACCAATAAATTTAAAAAATAATATAAAATATTATGAAGGAGAAAAGAGCTATCAAATTTCTTGAGGCGAAAAAAAATGTCTTGCAAAATTATTAAAAGTGAAATTTGCATTTATAATTTTATTTTTTAATTCTAAACAAAATCGTATGGATTGTTTACAGCAATGACGTGAACATATTTTGCAATTTGCATACCTGTCGTATCGCATGTCGTCACGTATCTTGTAATGAACAACGACAACGACGAAACGTAATGATGATGTCTGATAGTGCTGTTGGTGATAATAATAAGATTCATATTTTAGAAGCTAATTTTCATGTTCAAAAATAGAAGTGAGGAAGAAGGAGGAAGAAAAAAGAGTATTATTTACTACTACTGTTTTTTTTTCTTGCTCCATTTAATTAGCGTAATTAATGAGAGAAAAAAAATCTTAAGTGATAATGTTTATTAGGATGAATGAGGGAAGGAAGAGCATTAGGAAATGAATGCTAAAATATTAGTGAAATGGATAAGTTGTGCTAACTACGAATTTATCATTAAACTTATCATTTATCATAACAATAATTATTGTTTAATTTTTTATTCGACCAGTTAGTAGTTTAACGCTAATTCATTTATGATTTAATCAGGTTGTAAATATAATTAATTTTTTTTTATCAGTTTTTATGATTTAACTGTAGTTACAAGGAAAGAGAAGAAAAGGCATTCATTATTTCAAATAAATTTCTAAAATTCTCTCCCCTCTTATCAGTCAATCTTTTAAAAGTGATAGGCCTTGAAAATGCAATTAATTGGTACGGTATGCATTTCAATCTTTTCTTTTAATTGAATGCTTATTTTGATGATAAATTTAATTAACGAATTATTTTTCGCGAAAAAAAGTTTCAGTCTCTTTCGTTTTATTTTTTTCATAATTTGAAATTATAAATAAGGCCAGTCAAATATCGTTTAAATGTTAAGCCATCACTGAATTTAACAGCAAAGAGAAAGAAGAGGAAAAGAAGAGAGAAATTTCTCTCTTTTTTTTTCTAACTTAGTTTATCTCACCCGATGTTTTGTGTCAACCTTTTCATCATCACCATCAATCAGAATAACCGACCGAGCAAAGAAATGACCTTGCGGCAATCTAGAACTTATTTAGAGAAAAAAATGAGAGAGAGAGAGAGAGAGATTTATGAGGTCATTTATTACGACAAATTCATTCATTCTGAAAATAGACAGATATGCTTTTTAGGTATATTAGTGTATCGGAGCAACTGCTTAATGATTTAATCTGCCCTAAGGGCAAATAGATTAATTATGCCCTTTCTTTTTATTTAATCCTTTTTCACTCAATTTATCTCCCACCCACAAATTTTTTTCTTCCAATCTCAAAAATCTTGTTTTTCACCTTGTTATTCACCTTTATAGGAAAAAAAGAAGGTATGGAAGAGGAATAGGAGTAGCAAGCGGCGGTAACATTCTCATCGTTGTTGCATTAGAAAATTGAAATACAATTTTTTTGTTGGGCATGAAATTTACATCTTTCACATTCGACAATGTTTCAGAGAAGTTTTAGGTTCATTAATTTTCCAAACAATTTTGTCATTTATAGCAAAATAATTGAAATGGAATTGGTTTAACTATTATTAATTATTATTACAATGGAATTGGTTTAACTATTACTATCTTAATTATTATTACAATATATGGGTTTTCATTAAGCCAATGTTAAGGCAATGAGAACAATGAAATTCTGCAAAAAATTATTTTAAAATAAGCATTGCAAGTAAAAATATTCAAATTCAATGCAAATAGTAAAACAAACAAAATTACAGAATATCATATTACTCGCTTATTTTTTTGTAATCCTTGAATTAATTTTGATTTAAAGCAAAAATCATTTATTGAGACTTATTTAATGAGAAATTTCAAAAATTTTGATAAAGTTTTTGGTTAAAAAAAAGAAAAAAAAAACCTTTTCACTTAATCTTTTCTTCTTTTTATTTTTACTGTTTTTAATAGTTTGAAAAATGGCGATAAATTGCGAACACATAATGATCAGCAAATAACAATAACAATAATAACAATAACGACAACGGCAACGGTAACAATAACAATAGTTGTAAGCAAGTTGTTAACAAGAGTTAAAACTGATAAATTAATTATTATCACACTGTTATCACTTGCATTTCTGGTACTGATATGTTTTCTAATTCTATTCAGAAAAAAAACAACAACAACAACAATAGCATCAAGAAATTATTAAATTGATCATTAATAGATTGTTATTACTTTTATTTCTGATTATTATTGCATTGATATGCTTTTCAATTGCTAACAAAATGAGACAATGAAATATTGCTGTTCACAGTGATCTTTTATTGAATTGCTAAAATTAAAGTATTATTTCACTCATTCGCCTTCTCTCATTTCTCTTTTATCGGCTTTTTAAGAGGAAAAAAAGTACAAAAAGGAAAGAAACCATTTCGCAACAAATTTTAATTCAAAAATTTATGTGAAAAAAAAATGAAAAAATTTTTTTTATTTTTGCCAACGCAATGAATTCTTTTTTTGTTTTCTAATGTGAAGAAGGCGAGGCGAAGAAAGTTCAATAGGTCGATCGGGAAAGCGTGGCAGTCAGTAAAAGTAGTGTAATCAAACTTTTACTGCAACGCTGTGGAAAATTTGGATCGTTAAAACAAAAAGAAAAAAAAAACGCCTCAAATACGTCAATGAATGAATTGCTTGAGGAAAAGAAAAAAAATTCTATTTATGAAATATCATACTTCCTTGTCTTAACTTATCACACCTTAACTTATATTACCTTTTCCTCTTCCACCACAACTCATCTACTGCGTTTCATTACTCATTCTCTTACTTTATGCACTCGTTCTATTCCTTCTTTCTCATCTTTCCCTCTCTCTCTCTCTCTCTCTCTCTCTCCTTTTCTTTAGCATTATTACTAATCAAAAATTGCTCATTTCCACTTCCTCATCAATTTACCTTTTTTTTTTTTACAAAAATTTACTGTTTATCACATTTATGAGCACATAAAACCTATCTATTTTCAATTAATTAGTTTGAAAAATAAATTTAATTTTTGGAATTAAAAGCTTTTCATCTCTTTTTCTGTTAGCTTCTTTCTTTCTCATTAACATATTTCTCTGTAAATTGACCGGTAATTTCGTCTGTTTGATCATTTAACTGATTTATTTGTTCATTTGAAATCGTTGTAAAACATTTTCGAATACATCTGCAAATTGAAAACGTTCTAATTCATTAATTCGATTAATTAATTTCCGCTCTGTTAGCATAAAAGTGTTCGTTGTCAATCAGTGTGCGTTGATCGATGATTGTATAATTTCAAGTTTTTAAAATGTTATTTCAATTTCATATATTGTGTACAACGTTAATTTGTTCGTTCTTCACACAATGAGAGCTAAAGTATGAATCAATTAAATTTAACGAAATGCAATTCTAATTTGCTTTATTTGCGAGTAAAAATTTTTGGAATTCAACATTTTCTGACTGAAAAACATAAGAAAAAGTTAATTTAGAAATGAATCACTAAAAATTTTTAATTCTAAATTTACTTTTCTTTCCTTTCTGCTCAAAACTTTTGCCTAAATTAATTTCGTTGATTTGTTATTGATTGATCACACACTATCACCGTGAAGTATGTGCGCATGTATTTCAATTGAAATTGAAAAATAGGCCAAGGATTGTGAAGTGAAGTGAGGCATCGTTTTTTTTTCTTTAAATTACTGCATTTCTTATTTTGTTTATAAAATTTCTTCCTATTTTGCACGGTAAGACAAAAAGTCATTTTAGTGCGAAATTATCAGAAATAAACTGACCGCTCTGCCTAACGTGCAATTTAAAATATTTAACATAATTTTATTACTCAAATATCTCTTAGTTTTTATAATATTTTTTCAAAAAAATTGCAGAAAACATCAATGAATTTCTTTAATTGACAAAAAAATGCTATTTTTCAAAAATTAAATTAAATTTATTTTAAGAACGATCTTTTCTAATTTATTGTTATTATTAATTATTATTATTATCATTGTCATTAATGTCCTTGAAAATAGCGAAAAGCAAAGCATTCTCCTCTTGTTCTCCACAAACCGATTGTGACAATTGTTTATAACGCTAAAAGATAGTTAATTAATTAATTAATTAATTAACTATAGCATAGATAACTATTGACTGAATTATTACTGTGTTGTCATCTGTTTTAACTAATGTGAAAAGATATAATTAGTTAAAATTAGAAAAAGTTGTTTTTAAAATAAATTTAGTTTAATTTTTGAAAAATAGCATTTTTTTGACAATTAAAGAAATTCATTGATATTTTCTGTAATTTTTTGAAAAAAAAAGAAAAGATATATTGGAAAAAAACGAATAGACAATTTTTTAAATTCCAAAAAATATTGATTACTAAAACAATTCCATTCATTTCAACAACTAATTCAATATTTTTCAAATTTAATTCAAAACCCAATAGATATGATTGTTTACAGCTTGCCATTTTATCATCGACCTGTTTTTTGTGCGGAAAAATTGAAGACGAAGAAATTTTGCATGAAAAAACAAAAAAGAAAAGAAAAACCGTTGAAGCATGTATCCTATTAATTCATTATGTAATTAATTAATTAATTATATGCTGCGGAATATGTCGTACAAACAGATCTAACCGGTTAGATATCATCGATTTCTTTTGATCAGGCAAATTCTATTTCCGTTACGATCATTTCATTTCATTGTCGGCACGATATAATAGCCATTTTACTGCTTATTACATTACCACAATGACGTATTTTTATTTCCATTTCAATTCAATTATTTAATTACTTTACAATAAAAGCAATAACAGTTTAATCAAATTTTTTAAATTCATTTCACTGTATGTTTTTTTTTGCTATGAAATTTTTGTATAATTTTTGAAATTTTATTAATTTTACTGTTTTCTTTTCTTTTCTCTTTCTTTTTCTCTAATTCTTAAAATAGCAATGACAAAAGTAAACGTTGTATTGTTTGCCTTAAAAAAAAGAAGCATTTTTACTTGAAATAATTAAGGCTATTGTTTACAACGAATGTGTGTGCGTGCGTTTTCTTATTTTTGATTTTTGAAACAAATTGTTCAATCAAATGATTTTGCTGAAAATTTCATAAGTTAAATTTTGAAATTTTATTATTGTTTACTTTTTGATTTCTAATGCTTCACAAACAAAGACAGTGAAACTGTATAATTTTGTAAACTTTGTAAAACTTGTAAACGTAAAAGTTGGAAAAAAAGCAAAATTTGTAGAAATGGAAATGAAAAATTATTCCATTTAGTAGTAGTAAAATTTAAAGCTTTCATTTTTTTTTCAAATTTTTTTTTTGTTGAACTGATAAAGTGTAAAGGAATGGAAGAGATGCTTAGAGCAATGAAAAGTTCCATTTTACAAGTTTCATTTGATCATTTAATTAATTGCTTAAGAATAAAGAGTGTAATGTGAAATTAACTGATTGCTTAAATGATTTAGCAACTTCAGATTGTAATAATTTTACAGCAATACTTTTATTGGATAATAAGAGTAATAATTAAAATTTAAATAGTTTCAATTTTACGAATTGAGATTTATTTTATTTTCAAAATTTGATTTAGCAGAAATAAATCCTCAGATTTTATTGAAACATATCATTTTTTTTTCATTAGAAATGCTAGCAAAAATTGAAATATAGCAAGAAAAAGACATGAACAAACATTCATTTTAAAATTTTAAAAATTTTTAATTTTTATATTATTACATATTATATGATAATTTTGAAATTAAAATTTATATGATAAACGTTGCACGATAAGTTCACAACTGAGCTAATTGCTATCCAAAAAAAAATTAATTTTCAGCAAAATTATTAATTTGCAAAATTAATTATCACTTTTATTGTATTTATGCAATGTGAGCTAAATCCATCCTATCGTCTTATTAATTATATGTCAACGAAGCAATTCCTTCAAAACGCTTAAAATATCAAAAAATGAAAACATTTATGGAAAAAAAAATTTCAATTATTTCTTATTTGAACAATTAAACTGTTCTTCAACCAATTGGTTTCTGTTAACTTTTTATATTTCATATATATTTTGCTTTCTTTTCAATTTAATATTTTTCTGCTGTAAATTACATAATAATTAGTTATTATTATTATCATTACTTTTATTCATTTAAAAAGCATTCAATTCTAATTTCTGCTATAAGAAGAAATGATAATAAACAAATAATAGTAATGATAACCATTATGATAACTATTGTTAGCAAATGATAACCATTATTATCACTAATTATTCGACATTTCTTGCCGATGCTTCTTCTAATAAATAGAAAAAAAATTATATATGTAAATTGGCAATAAGTCATTTTTGATATTTGCCGTCTTGCCTTCTTCTTCCTCTTCACTTTTTTCTTTTCATATTCAAAAGCTAAATTTTCAGTCGAATTTCAAAAGAGAGAAGAAATGAAAGAGAGAAGTAAAATAATCAAACATTTATAAACCAAAAATTATGACGACAACTCAATGAACGGAATTTTTTTTCCTAAAATTAAAATTTACATTATTTACTATCATTTATCACTTACAACTTATCAATTATCAATTATCAAGCAAACAGACTAAATGCAAGAAACCTACAGCAGTGATGTATACGGTTGTCTTTCGTCATCACTTAACTATGAACTGAACTATAACATCACAATTCATCTATTTGTTACATTCCTCTCACTCTTTCATCTCTCCTTCTGCCATCATTTAAACCAATCAGACAAAATTTCACTTCACTTAAATTCAGCACCAATCAGTGAGCCAACCAGTTTACGCCACTGGCATTCCTGTCAATTGGCCCGGTCAGTCATTTTCAAGTTACTCAGTTGCTTTGGTCATTGAAATTTAGTGGACATTTTACCACTCAATTCATCGATTAAAATGTAATATTCCGGTCGTAGTGTTTGTGAAATTGTTAGTTTACCGAACTAAAATATTCTTAAGTTGTCATATTCTGTTGACATTTTCCTTTGCTTTTTATTGAAATGCGTTAAATTGAAAATGCATTTCCTCCTCTATTCGTATAAATTATTATTTACTATTACTTTTAGTACTATTACTGCTATTATTATTATTATTATTATTATTATTATTATTATTATTATTATTATTATTATTATTATTATTATTATTATTATTATTATTATTATTATTATT
>JABVXW010000663.1:3965-16465 GCA_013365375.1 Litomosoides brasiliensis | reverse complement strand
TAATAAAACTGTAGAAAAAAATGCGAAATTAAAATTATGCATTTTGGCACTCACCTGTGCTCAATGTTTTTTACCTTTTTCTCTTCTAAAACAGTACGAAATGGCAAAAAAAAATGATCGTAAGGATTGAAAGGAAAGAGTTACAAACTTTATCAATTCATTTCTCAAAATACATTTTCTATTCGTTTAAACAGTTGCGTGTATTATATACACATAGTTTTTTAGCTCTCTTTTTTTATATCTCATGAAAACGTTGAAATTCTCAATTGCTATGTCGAAAGACATACCCAAATCATGATTGATGTCAACTTTTGCCAGGTTTTTTTAACCTAAATGTCCAAGAAAACTGTTTGCCATCTAAATGTCATCCTTTTTTTCAGAGATTAATTTCAATCTAAACCGGAATTCCAGCACAATTGTCCGGTTGGTTGCGTCTAAAAGACAATAATAACAAAGGTGTAAACAATGACGAAGGTGCAGTATGAAGCGCGCCGCACGTTAAACGATTATCCGTCCTCAATTAAGCAAAAAAAAAGTTTGAAAGTGAAGAAGAAATGAAAAGTAAACTAAAAATAAGAGAAAAGAATAAAAACTTCATGATGTCCACAATCTCTAAAACAGTGAAAAACGAATTACAAACATATATAATACGATCAGCGTTACGTATACGGTACTGATTTTAGTTGTTAACTTATCAGAAGTAATCTTACGGATTTCCTTACTCTTCTTCAGTTCCGCCCTTGCATTCATTCATTCTGTTCTGAAGTGATTGTATTTCATTTCATTTTAAACTGAGCAAATTCTACTGCATTCGTTAATACTCCCGTATAATTCAATACTCTCTGAAAAAAAGTCGTATTAAAATCACAATTCAATGATTAAAAATGCAAGACTACGGGAGATTGAAGCTAAAATTTAGTTGGACAAAAAGAAATTTGGAAATTTAATTCCAGAGTCAAATATCAGTAAATTAAAACTGGGAAAATTCAAATACTGTGATTAATTTTTTCGTTATTGTCTTACCTGTTGAGATGTTCATTAAGCGAAATAAATCAAAGTTACGTGCAATGAATAGAATGCAACAAATTAAACAACAAAAAAAGCACTCGACGGAAATAAAATAAAATAAAATTTAAAGGAAAGCAATAATGCAATCAGAAAGATTATTTTACAAGTAAAACCAACAAAAGAAAGGCATTGAATTTTCAATGTCCTGAAATGCACGTTATTGAAAATAAATTATGAAAATTAGAAGGTAAAATGAGCAATAGTGCAGAGAAAGGCAACAAAAAAGCATGCAACAAAGAAAGTTTAAAAAAAGGAAGAAAAAAGGTTAGAGAAAGCAAGACAGGTAATGAGAAATATATTAGAAAAACATGCGATAAGTAAGTCAAGAAAAATGAAAAAAAAATTTTACGAGTAAAAGTTACCAAAAATGCATGCAAAATTAAAATTAAAAATTATTTTAACTAAAAAATATCGAAAAAATCAAATGTCTAAAAAACATGAAAAATTGAAGTGAACTTCAGAAATTCACCAAAATGCAAAACTCTGTTAACCTAGAAACTCGTCAGATAAGTTTAAGAATCCAAATTTTCTGCTTGCATTTGAAAGTGTTAAAAAATTCAAAGATTTAGAAATCTCCTCACTCACAAAAATTTCAAAGGCTGCTGACTCGCAAAATTCTACTTTCTTTACATACTAACTTCCGTCTCATTCAAAAATCCATTTCTGTTAACTTTACATTTACCTTAACCTTCTCCACCGAAAGGATACAAAATGTTTTGTTAAAAATACCTGTAACATTGGGTACCAATTCGTCATTTGCATTGAAATAAAAGAACGCATAATTAAAACATTACCAGGTAAGCTAACTGTATTCCGCAATTTGATAATTCATTATGCCTAATTTGATAATAATTCTTAAACGAAAACGGAAAAAAGTTAAAAGTTAAAAAAAAGTTAAAAAGTTACTTCAAAAGTTACTTAATCGTAAATGAAAAGGGAAATAAGAACCCAATTATCACCTACTGTCCAACAACCAAAACTAATTTACCCTGAAGAATAAATAAAATTAAAAAACGACCATGAAAAGTTAAACAATGTGAAGTAAAAATTTACGAATTGGTACCTAATGAAAACAGCAAATTTAGTTTCTTAACATCAAACATAAATACTAATGTTGAATAAATTACACAATACGAAAGAAAATAAATAAAATCAGTCTAACATTAAGTAAAAAATTAACACTTAAAAGAGTGAGGTAGCACAAAAGCAATTAAACAAAGTAAAAATTTTTCAAATTTAACATTTAACACCAAAGTATAACTCCGAAATTTAAAAACTAAAAAAAATTACAAAAACGAACATAAAATAAATATTAGCAATTGAAATTTAGAAAAACGCAAAAAGCACAAAAGAAATAATCGAATTCAAAGTTTTTTCCAAGTAAGTTATCAATGATACTTTTAAGAATCAAAAAACTTTCAACC
The DNA here is from genome assembly GCA_013365375.1 of Litomosoides brasiliensis. Classification (NCBI taxonomy): domain Eukaryota; kingdom Metazoa; phylum Nematoda; class Chromadorea; order Rhabditida; family Onchocercidae; genus Litomosoides; species Litomosoides brasiliensis. Next base: position 13,973 of record JABVXW010000663.1, on the reverse strand, counting down.
TAAACGTTTCATTTCAACAATTTCATTGAAAATCAGTAGCAAAATTTCGAAATTTCATCACTTCAACATCGTAAAAACTTTGAATTCACTTATTTCAACAAACAAAAAATTTTTTTTCCATATTTTAATTTTTTTTAAAAGCACAAAAAAAATTAACAATAAAATAAAACCCTAAAAATTTAACGCTAAATTTTCATCAAATATTTAGAAACAGAAAAAAAGGAAGAAATAATCGAATTCAAAGTTATTTTAAGGCAAGTTTTCGGGGATTAGTTTGATGCTCAAAAAAATTTTCTCCCCGAACGTTTCATTTTAATTGTTTCAATCGGAAGCAGAACAACTATGAAATCTCAAAATTTCGCCTCCTTCTTCATAATTACTTTGAATTCGGTTATTACAAAACAAGTTATTTCAACAAACAAAAAAATTTTTTTTTCTTTTTTTTCATTTTTTTCATATTTTTTTCTTTTTTTTCTTTTTTTTATTTTTTTCATTTTTTTTATTTTTTTCATTTTTTTTATTTTTTTCATTTTTTTTTATTTTTTTCATATTTTCTTCTTTTTTTCATATTTTCTTCTTTTTTTCATTTTTTTTATTTTTTTTCATTTTCTTTATTTTTTTCATTTTTTTCTTTTTTTTCATTTTTTTTTATTTTTTTCATTTTTTTCTATTTTTTTCATTTTTTTTTGTTTTTTTCATATTTTTTTGTTTTCTTTACTTTTTCATTTTTTTGATTTTTTTCTTTTTATTTTCTTTCGTGTCTGAAATTGACTTACCCGCTTGGAGTACCTCGTTGGACAACGGATGGAGACTGGAACAGGCAGCGACAGGTTGGCCGCGCGGAGAAGGCCTATTGGTGCTACTGGCCTGAAAAGAAAATTCAGCTCTTAAAGAAACTGCTGTCTAAAAATTGTCTTATCTACTATTAAATACTTTGTTAATCATTTTAATTTAATTCCAAATATCACTTCATAAACTTAACACTTTCTCACCTGGAATGAAGAGGTGTTCGCAGTCCTCTTCCCTCCCCACGAGATGCAGTCTGCGGCGCTTCACCTGTCGTTCATTGATTACGGCTGCACAAGACCTCGGGCACCAATCGAGGTTGTGCAGTTCCAAGGCTGCCACTTTCTGTGCAGCCGTAAATTCGGGTGGCAACAGGAGGAAGTGCCCACAACGAGCACAAAAACCTGCAATACGATTATTAAAACAGTTAATTTTCAAATTACGTCAAACGTATAGCAATAAGGAACAGTTAAGTACTTACCGTCCTGTTTATGCATTCTTGAAGAGTGAATGCGCCACCCTTTAATTGTGCCAAATTGCCTGTTGCAGATGCCACACACTGAAATTAGAAGTCGTAGAGATCACAACTGTTTCAATGATTTTGATAAGAAGTGATACATTTTCTCGATAAACTATTAAAATTATGAATTACCAATGTTGACACTTCCTTCCGCACGGACCACCGTGTATGGCTCCGCCCGTGGCACTTGCAATTCTTTTCGAAATTGCTCCGGAAGGTCACCCAAATCAGCCGGGTGAAAGTCTTCAGGAGCTGCCACGGCCAGTGCTGTTTGCGTGGCGGGAACCGGAACTGTGATCGTCCTCGATCTTCTGAAACAAGCTCAAATTTTATGTAACCATTTAAAGTGACGGTTAAGTTAATAATTGCTATAATTGTTATTTTGCTGTATGTTTGTTGCAGATTTAAAACTTACAGGACAAGTTCACGTACTGATTCCTCCGGTTCTCCATTGCCACTGGTCTCCATTGGTACCACCGGCACCTCAGGTTCTTCGTCTTCGTCGTGCGGGAGTGGGGCCCACTCTGCTTCATGTGACCAAATTTCGGTCTCAAAATCATCTTCTGGAAGAGGGGCCCACTCTGCTTCATGTGACCAAATTTCGGTCTCATAATCATCTTCTGGAAGAGGGGTCCACTCCGCCTCTTCGTTATATTCCGGTTCCTGAGGCACCGGTTCTGTTTGTTGTCCTTCGTACTTCGCTAGCCTCCTTTCCACCTCCTCCAAGCGGGTTTGCAGCGCAATTTCAAACTGAAAAAGATCATATCTTAATTGATTCTCTCTTAAATTTGGACGTTTCATCACAAACAATTAATGAAAAATAAAGAAAAAATTACCTGCATCGTCTCGCTCATGTAGTCCTGTAATGCACGAAGCATTACAGGTTCCCTTTCCAGGTACTCCCATACACTAAAAATATCCGGCTGTTCCGGATTCTCGTCACGGGAAATGCTCATTTCTGCAAATATATGCAGCAGTAAATTTATTTTTGCCATATGCAAGAACACATGACAAAAGTATCGTCTCTTCATAATATTACTGTTCACGTAAATTAATCATAACACTATTGATTGTATACACTGCTCATCAAACTTTTTACGCTTCTTTTCAAGTCTCATTCGCACCTAATAATTCAACAAATTAATTAAGAAAAACGAAGAATGACGGAAATCGAAACCTATAAGATTCGCAAGTTGCACTCCGAAGAAGTAATCATTTGTGTCTAAGGTGGTATGTAAGTATATCACACTATCCTTTTGATCTACACGAGTATCTCATGGCTCCCAAATTTATCTATACTCATCATGTTCTATGTCGTCGGTATCTTTTTCATGAGCTAAGTTGAGTTACCAATAATCTCTCTCAGTACCTTTTTTTCTGTATATTTCTTTTCTGTACATTTCTTTTTTGTATTCACTTTGCCATCAACTTCAATTCTCAAATTTTTTCTTATTTACAAATAAATAATTAATATTCAGTTTAGTTTTACTTTACTTTGTCCATTTTATCTATCCGTTCTTATGTGTGTATGATTTCTTGCATATTATTTTGCGGTGTGTTTATTATTGCATGGAATATTCTTTTTTGGGAATAAATAGAGCCAATCTTTCACTTTTCTTATCATTTTGAAATTGATATTCATATTTTAGTTTATTTCACCGAATTTTACATTTCTTTTCTTCATTCTCACTTTGCCTTGCATTAAATTAATGCTTTGATAAAATAGTTAAACCCACGGAATGTCAGATGAATTAGAACGATTTCTAATTATTCAGCAGTATGATGGGACGACGTTCTTATGAACGGCTATGATCGCATGTTTGCTTTGTTCTACAACCTCTCAATGTAATTTCATTCTTTAAATATGAAGAAGTCTCACGTTCAGGAGCGGAACCGCTGAAATTTCCCTGCGGAAAGTAGAAGGAATTCTCATTCAACTGCAGAAGTACACTACTATCTTTAGCTCACTTGCTTTCATCGAATTCAACTATCTCTTAAATTCTTCTACTGCACTCTGTGGCGGAGTATTGCCGCTTTTATTGCTAGTTTCAGATCAAAGGATGTGTGATCGTTAACATAGATGCCGGTAATATGTTCGAAAGAGTAAAAAATCAGAAAATTTTATCATCATTTAAACCATACTTCAATTCAATTTCTGCTTGTTCTGACATTTCGAGTTCTATTCTGTTGGTTTAATTTAATCTTCAATGTTGAAAATTTCTCGATCAAAGAAATTGCAGAGTTTTAAATGTGATTAAGATCAACACTGGTCATTTTGAATCATTTTTGCTGATAGCATATTTTACTAATCAGTAAAAATTCGTTAAATTTTGCTTACAACTGATGTCTTATTCACTTTGTCTGTCTGTAGTTGCTAAACAATTTATGGTTTCAATCTTATTACGGCGCGTTTATTTTGATATAAATTCGAAATATTACATTTACCGAAATACATCTCTAAAATACACCTCCAGTGATACTGTTGTTAATCATCTTATCTGAAAATGAGACGCTGACATCAGTTGATGCATAAGCCTCCGATTAAAGGCATCGTTTTATCCGCCTATCTGCTTTTTCCGGATAATTAATAAAGCGGAACAAATGAATGCAAATGCAAATCCGTAAAAAAAGCCACGCATTGTGGCAGCTTTCTGCCAAAAGTATTGGTTAGAATTTGTGCAATGACAAGGACATCGAACAATTTCAGGAAAAATATCGTTCAGCACTGATTGTTTCCTAAAATTTAGTCAATCTATTTCATTTTTATGAATTAGACTGGAAGAGGAGACAGAAAAAATGATGAAAGATATTAGCATCGATTAACTACAACTCACTTGCGATATGTTGGTGAAATTGGCTGTAAAATAGGTGAGTAATCATGAAAAACTGTATGCCGTCGAGGTCGTTTAGGATATTCACTAAATTCTGGTGCTTTCGCTTCATTGTCAACTCGGTTCCGTGATACAACACGATGTGAGAAATTTAGCGGTGATTCTGGTTCCGGTTCCAAGCAAACAAACTGTGCTTCTTGAAGTTTATTACCTATAGCTTTTGAAGTGTTCATATTTGTTTAGGAAAATAATAGGAAAATTTGACAAAGAAGAAGTAATTAGAAGGTTGTAATCTAATGGTATTTATTTCGCCTTGTAAAAAATATAAACATATCAAATTAACGATGGTATATGTTTTGGTAAGCTGACCGATATTCTCTAGTTGGTTTTGCTCCCAAAATTGTACAGGTGATACTCCAAAACATTCAGTGGGATTTAATGCCAGTACTTTATAGGTGAAATCGTGCTCCTGAATGTATGAATTATTCCAGTAAAATTTCAAGCTAAGTTTCGTCGTTGTTTTTTGTTTAAATAAACAGATATTGCACAATTGTAGTATGAGCACTTTATTAATTGAACTAAAGGTATTTGCATAATTTGCTCTCAACGACCGCAATCTTCACTAATATTGGAATGAAGGTTTTCAACAAATTAGTTTGTGTAAAAGTACTGTAGAGAAATAAAAAACCTTATTTGGGTGTGGTGCTTCACTAATTGAAATACCAACAAAACGGGAACCATTTGGTGCCAAATAATCGATTTCGGGATGAATGGAATAATTGATGTCTGTAGAATTTGGAACAATTTTAAAGATGAGTTTATAGGGTGATGTGTTGACGAGAATCAAGTTCGCTGTTTGTTTGTTCAAATTTTCTTTTAACGGACGTGGCGTAAAAGTGGGGAAGGACGGCTCCACTACGACTGGCATATCGGTAATTTTTGGCCTTGAGTCACTGTCGGGCATCTTTTTCATTCATATGAGAACAGCAAGAGAACCAACATAAGAATGACACGATTTATTCAAACGGCTTCCTTTTATAGTTTATTGCAAAGCGAATTAGAACAAATTTGAATTTCCCTCAACTCTGCTAAATTACGCATGTAAGCATTCTCACTTGCAGTCTTATAACGCATGGGCACTGAAAATCTAAATTTAAAGGAAGTTGTTACTAAAAGTCGTAACACGATGGATATGGTAATTACGAAACAAAATTACTCCTCCTCTTCCTATGAATAGGAAGAAGTGTATCCATGGGTGATGAGAGTTTAAATTCGACCCGATTTCCTTTTAAACTTTGAGAATATATGTGGTAACTTCGTGCCTTGCTAAATTTTAACAGCTCATGAGAGCTACACCACAAGCTGCTTAAAACAACTAGATGGAAGTTGATATTATTGTAAGGTGTTGTCAAAAATGTACAACAGATTAGACTTTTATGTAATTAACGACAAAAAAAATTAAAAAAGTGCAGAATCAGCGCTTGCCGCCAACTCGTGGCTGCTGCGTTTTCATCGGTTTTGGTATCTTCATCTTCGGTGGGACAGCTTTCTTCTCCTAAAATTCAGTGAACGATATATAAGTGAAGCAACAACTTTCTGCATGAACTAAACTAAGAAAAAATATGCTCAACATGTACATATTCGCAAATTTTACCTTTAATGCCTTATTTGCTTTCTTCTCGTTTTTCGATGCTCGTGCAGCTTCTTTCGCAGCTTTTATTGCCTGCTCCCGCTGAGCCCGCCGAAATTCCGGTTTCTGATTGCGTTTTGCAAGTATAGCTTCCAATGAAACATTACCAACTGCCCGAGATGCTATTTGTATAACGCGTCGTGTACGCTTCTTCTGTGTATTTTCTTCCCCATGAACACCCTTGAAGAAACATTCTTAACAAAATCCTACCAAAACTATTATCCTAACACTAGTGCTCAGCTATTCCAATCCACAACACGATCCGTTGAAGAGACAACACACAAGAAAAAGTAATTATGTAGCCATCTTCCTCAGAAAACTCAGCTATGGCAAACACAGAAACCAATTCGGTATGACCACCCCGGCTATATTGAGATTCTATTCATGCCAACATATTTCCGGAACTTTCGAGCAATTCTTAGCATTCTAACCGTTGAAACACAATTTGACAGAAAAACCAAACAGAGTTTAACCCCCAAAACGCAAACAGAACCTCTCATATAACTGATTCCAATCGCAAAAAAAAAACCTTCTTATGCTTGCGGCGATACAGTACTGTCCACGGTATGTCACGAGGATTTCGTTTCAATCGGTATGATCGTTGGCACTTTTTGTTTAGAAAAATTTGAACCTGTATTAGAAAAATTAAAATATTTCAACTTGAAAATGACATCAATAATAAAGCGTTAAAAGTCAAATATCGAATATAAAGACCATAGAATTAAGAAGTCACAAAGGACGACACAACTGATACGAAATTTTTGGATTTCGCAAACACCAAAGTAAGGCTGAAGGACACACTACCGCTTCCTCAGAGCAGTGTGATGTCACAGGATCAATTTATGTTTTAACCCCTTATGTGTTACACCTTGCTTTTATCTTTACAGCATTATTTCTCTTAATATGTAACAGAGCGTCCGTAAAAGTAAATGGTGCTACCTATTAGAAGACAATTCCAAAAGCAATTCTCCTTCTGAAATTTTAAAAAAATCCAGATGGCATACTCACAGCACGTGTATATTTCGAAGTTGCGAAATTCGCTAGCTTATGATGTTTGGTTGATTTTTTGAACATATGTACAAACAATGTTAAAAGTTGGGAAAATATCAATGTTCCACAGGAACCGTCATCAGAAATTGCTAGAATGTTTACCTAAAAATTAACTACTAACCTTTCCATCAGCACGAACCATTCTTTTCCCATGCCCTGGATAAATCTTATATCCCGAATACACACAAGTTTCCAGCTTCATTCTTCAATCTCCCCTGAAAAACCGGAACATCGCTGATAAACATGAATTACATCGTTAATAAACATGAATATTTGCAAATGTGCATAAGGTATGATGACCATAACGTTCTCAAGCATTTAATCAAAATTTGGTGTCAAATCAATGAAAACATACTCAAAACTTGCAAACAAATTAAAGGTGTAATTAAGTATAATAAATAAGGCCGCCGAAGTTAGCAAAGGTGTAAAAAACATCGCAGGCACCAAAAAAGAGGTGAAAATGAATTAAACAATAACGCCCCTGTCTGAATAAATAAATAAAATAAATAATAGGAAAATTAAAATCATCCGCTAACAATCACCCTCTCCAACACACGCAAAAATGGGTCCAATCTACCGCTTGCATGAAAATTACACGCAAACACATACAACGGCCTAACGCCAACCCAAACCCAGAGCACTTAAAATCGCGGCTACGGTGATCAAAATTCCATCTTTGGAACTCTTGCAGCCTATTGCAGCTGTATTTTGACAGTTAAGGACAAACAACCATAGTACTAACTGAAATTGTAGAACAACAAGAAATGAATTTGTCACAAATAGGTCTCTAGAATACTTGTAATACAGATACTGGAAATTCAGCCATCATAAAATGAGTATGTCTTATTTCTTGTCATGTATTCTTCATTTCCGATAATATCATTTGAGAAGTAATGGTTCAAGTTTTATTCAGATGTATGATTTTTACAATACAGGTGATAATAGATAAGAACGATAGAAAAATTATCATTTCATAGAATTCTAGCAATTCGATTTAAAAAAAAGAAAAAATTAGCGACAAAATATCATATCGCATTCTCTCAAAGAAAGATTGGTATGATCGAAGTATGGCCAAGGCCGCACAAACCCACACCTGCACGAATTCGGCCGTATCCTTTGTCACCCCATGTTGGCCCCCAACTGTAACATTAATAATGATAGTTTGGTCAATCGAGAAGCAAATCAATTCAAATACTTTGTTTCGTAATTCGGTCTCGAGCAATTTGGTAGTGAATAATCAAAATTCATTTTTTCTGGCCCCTCCCTCACTTTATTTTGTATCCTTTTATTATTGAAATAATTTCCAAACAGAAAAAAATCCGTTACCTGTTTCTGATGATAAAGTACTTCACGCCGTTTTCGACACCATAACCAACCGCTAGCACTCCATGGCTTATATCATTATCACTGTTTGGACAGGACGGATTGTTATAAATATCGAAAACAATAAAATTAATTAAATTAATAATATTTAGAATTACTTGCGAATTGTATTTTGCATTTTGATCTTTTAACAATTTTCTCAACCGATTACTTACCATTTCCAGTGTAATGGTGAAAAGATTGTGTCCTCGAGTTTAATGAAATACAAACGGGTCCATAGAACGCCAATATCCTTCTGATAACGTCTTCATTGTCGTAAGGCAAAGAAACACCACCAGCTACTTCTCCTTTTCTTCGTTCCGACCTTTTTATCGGACATGAAACACTATCACTTTCTTTATACGGATAACGTTTATCCGTCGTTACGCCGTTCTCAGCGATCCAATCAAAAACCTGAAAAAAAGGAACAAAAAAACCAACCTTCACAGACAACAATTAATCAATTGCTTATTGATTGATAATTTCTAACATACCACCCCTTCATTTCCTCCATTTCCGTCGCATTTCTCCATGTTACTACAATCCATAATATCCTGAACTGATAGCCTTTCTGGAGGTTTTTTGTTTTTCACCGCGAAGTATATTTCGAGTGCTGCTAATGGCGAGAAAATAAAACATACTTTGCAACGGCCCTTAAAAGTAATTGATTCCAACTAATTAAAAATTGTCGCTTGATGAATATGATGAAAGCTAAGAGTCAAACAGATAGGTTTGAAATAAAATTCCTGAAATTTCGAAATGACAAAAATTACTTGATGCTTTACAGGTAGAGTCTTTACTATCTTTCTGTAATCGATGGACTTCGGTAGAGTTTTGCGTAGTTTCTTTCCCAATATTTTACTTATATTTGCTTCTCTTCTCGTGACATTTGGAAAATATCCATAAAGCCCCTCTTTCTCTTTCTCAGTCTATAAAAATAAAAAGTGATGAAAATAATAACTAAATAATAATAATAATAAATAATTAATACTTAATAATTAATATTGCTGATTGCTTAACGAAAACTGCAAACCCAATCGCTCATTTCATTTAGGGCTACTCTGTATGTTTCCAGCCCTTTTCTGTAACGTTCGTTGTGTTCTTCAACGAATTTCCTGTTTTGCGCAAATTTCAGTAAGCGAATTGGTTCCGGAACGGATAGATCATGTTTCTTGCCTATGACGATGAACAAGATGAGAGAAAAATTCTCATTCTAAATTATCGAAAATCTTTCAATTTGTTCTTTTCAACACAAAAAGCGACTGAGAGAAATGCAGGAAAAATTAATTAACTTACCAAATTTTTTCAAGTACTTCTTGTATTCTGAATAATGTTTCTGATATAAGCTATGCACTTTACCTGCTGTGTCATCATCAGTATTCCTGTAGTAATGATTTCAAATTTTTTAAATCGCATTTCAATTCAAGCATGTTAATTAAAGTTTGCAAAAAATAACAGAAATGATAGCGATCATCTTATTTTGCTTTTTTTATTTGCAACTTTAGCTTTTGTTGAAGTTCATTAAAGGACAAAATAAAGTAAAATGTAACTTACAACTCGTTAAATGGATTTGTCTGAGTTAGCACAAGAAAATTGGCTAAGCACAGAAAAAGTAATGCCTTCGTCATCGACAAAGTTACCGTTTTTCCGTGGGGCACAAGGAAAAGGAGTTTTTTTTGCTTCCTACCGCACTTATATCGAATTTCTGACAAAAATAATTTTTCTAATTGTCACGTGTAAATCTTTGATGCTAAAAGACTTCGTTTCAA
>JABVXW010000662.1:0-16850 GCA_013365375.1 Litomosoides brasiliensis | reverse complement strand
TAATAATAATAATAATAATAATAATAATAATAATAATAATAATAATAATAATAATAATAATAATAATAATAATAATAATAATAATAATAATAATAATGATTATGATAATGACAACAGTGATTATAATAAATAATGATAATAATAACAAATAAATAATAATAACAATAATAATAAATAATAATAACAAATAATAAATAATAAATAATAAATAATAATAATAATAATAATAATAATAATAATGATTATGATAATGACAACAGTGATTATAGTAAATAATAATAACAATAATAATAATAACAAATAAATAATAATAACAACAATAATAGTAGTAATAATAATAATAATGACAATATTGACAATAATAATGATGATGATGATGATGATGATGATGATGATGATGATGATGATGATGATGATGATGATGATAATAATAATAGTAATGATGATAATGGTGGTGATGATGATAATAATGATAATGGTGCTGAATATTTTTTTTTTGAAGCAATTTAACCATTAAATTTTGTTATTGCTATTAAATTAAAAAAAAAATTAAATTTTGTTACTGCTATAACATGTTATCAATTTATGATCACTATTTATCATTTATTATTTACTGTTTTAATAACAGTGCTGATAAAGGAATTCTGTTGCTTACAGTATCTGCGACAGGTGAGAGCGTAAAGAGGAGGACAGTGATCCAGGCGTCAACGTCAGAATTACTTCGTGGCCTTGGACAATATCTATCGAAACAATGTCACGTGCAGCATTTTGAGCCTACTCAACTGGCCATATGGCTCAGAACTGTTGATAGGGCACTTTTGCTACAGGTACTTTTTATTTTTTATTTAAAAAATTTTTACAATTAATTCAAATAAACGACAGTGAAAGAAATAACAAAAAAAAAAATAGCAATGTTGCCATGTGTAATATATGAGATAATTTTGATCAAATTTAATCAATAAATTCAAGAAGAAAATTTTAAAATTTAAGAAGAAATTGAAATTTTATAAATTCAAGTTTTAAGAAATTGAAATTTTATAAATTTAAGAAGAAATTGAAATTTTAAAAATGGTGTTGTTATAATAGAAATAATAATTTTAGGGCTGGCAAGATGTAGCATTCATTAATCCGGCAAATTTGGTCTTCGTTTATATGCTTGTAAAAAGTATGGTTGACAGTGATGCAACGATCGGAACGGTGGAAGAGTTGCAATCTGTTGTACTTACCTGTCTTTATATAAGTTACAGTTATATAGGCAATGAAATTTCATATCCGTTGAAACCGTTTCTTATTGATGAGGTCCTTCTCTTATTTCATCATTTCAAAAAGATATTTTAAATTATAAATTTCAAATTGACACATTTAAAATATCTGATTATTTAGTTAACAAATTTCAAATAAGATATCGCTTTTTGAATTAATTATTGTTTTTTTCTTTCATATATATTATATGGATATAATAATGAAATTAATAAACATCTCTTACTTTTCAATTTGTAAATTAATTTGATTTCGAAAACTAATCAAGGTTAAATGTGATATATTTAAGATTTTATTTATAATATTTCAACAAATGATCTATTAAATTTTAATAAATAATTTATTCAATTAAAGAGAAAAATCGGCTTACATTAATTCTATCACCTGAATATTTGCAAGATTATTCGTATGTAAAACACTTTAATTCAAAAATATTTTTTTTTTGCGCATGCAAATTAATTGTATAATTAATTATCGAAAGAAAAAATCTCTGTCTTAAGCAAACTTTTGAAGAAGAAGAAGAAGTAAACTTATCATATCCAAAGAGCAAAGTGAACAAATGAAGTTTACATCGTTGAAAAGTGATAATTAAAATGAGTCATGCAAAACAAGCTATTAGCTACTAAGAATAACTTTTTTCCAATTAAACAATTTTTCAAAATATTTACCGTTCAAAATTTAATGCCTTCAATACTTTCAGAAAATGTTTGAATTATTTGCAATAAATTTTCATGAAATTTTGAAGCAAACGAAAAAGTACAAAAAGTAAAAAAATATCATTTTTAAATGAATTAAAAAAGCAGAAAAAAAGACGTTTACTCGCTCGTTATGTCTTTCTTTTTTTCTTTATTATTTTTTGAGAAATATGAAATTTAGTTTCTTAAGCATAAAAATGATATGCAAATGATATGCATGCAACATCAATTGATAATAATTATGTTATTTTCACATTTTTTTTTCGTTGTAAATGCAACATTTTCATTTTTTATTTGGGAATTTTTTAGTAATATATTTTTTAAATTATCTTTAAATAAATTATTATTATTATCGATTATTATTATTATTATTACTACTATTATTACTATTATTATTATCATTACTCATTGTTATTACTACTTATTATTGATTATTATTATTATTACTTATTACTTATTATCACTTATTATTATTTATTATCATTATTATTACTACTATATTATAAATCATTATTACTATTGTTTATTGTTATTATAGGATCGTGATCGATTCTGGGATCGTTGCGTGCAAATAGTGAATGAAAGAAGTGCGGATATGCTACGACTTAATTTATCATCAACTTATTTCACTGAAGTATTCGCCGAATTAAAGCATTATGCTTTAAACGGATAACAATAATAATAATAAGTGATTTATAAATGAGTAAGACTTTTCTTTTGTTTAGTAAAAAACTAAATTTTTTAAATTTTAAAATAAAATTTTCAATAAATGTTCCAAAACTTCTTTTTTCTTTTTTCGTCATTTTTTTTTAAAAAAAACAATTACTTATTTATTACACATATTAATATTAGTTTTATTATTTATTATTTGTTTATAACAAGATTACTTATTTATTACACGCTAATATATTAATATTAGTTATTTATTACACATTTTAATACTAATTTATGATAATTTCTGATTTTGTTTGATTGTATTTTGAGTACTAATTTATTTTGCTTTTAATTTTATTGTTCATTTTTCTTCCTATTATTATATATTTCGGTAATAATTCTTTGATTATTTATGTGCGTTTGTTACTGATCGGAATATTTTATCCATTTATTAAGGTAATTATGGACTTCTGGGCGCAATTGTCGTTCAAAATAACTCTTATATTGAGGGAAAAAAATTTTAATCATCTAATTTCATGTTTAAATTTTAATCATTTAGGATAATTTCTGATTTTGATTGCATTTTGACTACTAATTTATTAATTACTGATAATTTTTTATCAAAATAATCTTTTAATGTTAATTTATTTCAGATTTTCTTATGATATTGCAATTTTACAGGTATGCAACAAGTCACTAATTAATTCATAAATCTGCTGCCATTACTACTGATATACAGTTGACAACTGATATCCGGTTAACGACTGATATCCGGTTGACGGTTGATATCCGGTTTGACGATTGATATCTGAATGACGAATTAATAATACTGCAAAACATGGAAAGAAAACAAAAAAAATGGTGCTGTTCTAGTAAGAAGTAAATTGACATTTGAAAATTTTTAAATTTAATGCAAAAAAGTTACCGTTATATTTTGCTACTTTATAATTCAGTATTATTACAGATATTTTTGTAGCTCGAAAAAAGTGCTAACGTATGAAGAAAATTGAATACGTGGAAATTGGATATCTAAAAATCGAATACCTAAAAATAAAACTGCTATTTCACGACACTAGGATAATTTAAAAATGAGACTTTGTTTTTTAGATATTAAATAAAATAATGAAGGAAATAATTTTTTTTTTTTTGAAGTAAGTAAGTGAATAATAATGAGAGGAATGAATTGAAAGAGAATAAAATGACAAGAAAAAAAAAATTTTTCTCAAAAATAAATAATCAAAATTAAATTGAAAAAGAGTTGAGGAACAAAAATGAGTATTCAATTTTCGATTATCGCTAATGAAGCGGGAAATCAATGCAATTTGTAATGCTCAGATATTTATTTCATTTCAAATTTTCATTATTCAAGTAATTTTGATAACATTTTCGAATTTAGTTTTACATTAGCATGTTAGCATTGTGAGGATTATTGGCATACAAGAATAATGTAAGAAAAAAAAATTGAAGCAAAATTTAATTAACAATAACAATAATTTAAAAATGGATTACTTTGATTGTGAGTACCTTTAACTGATAATAGTCATAGTAGTAAGCTGATAACAGAAAAGTAAAATTAATGAATGAAATAAATTTATATGATATTGAATGAAATAAATTTACATGATTTAAATATTATTAATTATTTAAATAAATTTTAAATAAATTTACATGAAATCTTTCATTTCATTCCTTAAATTGCGTTAATTCATGAATTCAATCTTAATAATTAATAATAATAACTAATAATAATAATACTAATAAATAATAATAATAAATAATCGTTGTTTGATCTCATCAATATTTGCACAATTTCTTCTGTACGAATATTTAATACTTTCATCGCAACAGAGATGAAATATTGAATTTTGGAACTGAAATTAGTTGAAAATGAATATTTCAGTGATTAGCCATAGAAATTGCTAGGCGCTTTTTCCTTTATTTTTATTATTTTACTTTTTAATAATTATAAGCAAATTAGCAGAAATGACAAATTAACTGCTAGAAGAAACAACACTCATAAATGCAAACACTTTATTTTCAAATTTTTTTCAATTTTTTTTTTAATTTAAAAAAAAAATTTTTGAGAAGAACAATAAAAATTTTTTGGCATTTCTCAGTTACAACAATCGGATAGGCATAGTTCAATCGGATAGGCATAGATAGGCATAGCAAAATCAGTGCTGTATAGTTATCATTTTTATCTGTTTGTTGTAAATTTTATTTTTAAAAAGTAGCATTTTTGATGAAATTTTTAAAAAAAACTAGTTTTAAATTCAACCTTTCATTTATCTAATTTTACCGATAATACAGAGAGGTAAGAGTGTTCAATTACTTGCAACAATGTTTTGCTAACTAAAATAAAATACTCTTACACGTAAGTTTTCCGTTACATGCACATTTCCATTTACGGAAAGCCATGTCAATTCTGAAAATATTTTATTTAGAATAAATATGGTGCTTATTTCCTGCAAGTGTTGTATATGATTTTGTTGTTGTATGATCGGTTGTTGATGATCGAAAATGAGTGAAAATTTAACAATACTAAATTGTTAAAAGCATTAAAATTTGTTATCATCAAATAATAGCACAAATTATTTTGCTTATATCTGTTAAATCTCGTTTTTGTTTATGCGTATGAAACGTGTACCTGAAAAGTATTATTTCTTCCTTTTTCTTTTTTTTGTGAAAAAATTGAATTTATTTATTCATGTAAAATTGTATTGTAAATGTGTGGTGTATTCGTTGATGCTAAAAGTGCTTCCAATATTTGCTGTATAAAAATGCTTACATATATTGTATTTCTACTGCTGCAAAGATAAAAGCTGTTTTCAAATTAGAGACAATTGTTGAAATTGAACGGCCGAAGTACAATTCATGAAAAAAAAATTAGTAAAATAATGTAAACATTATGAAGATATATTTTAATTGCAAAATAAAACTTTCGTATCATAAATAGATAATTTAATTCCATTAATTATTAATTTAAATTATCGAAATGTTGTTTGCGAAAAATTTAAATAGAAATAAAAAAATAAATAAAATAAAAATAAAATAAAAATATAAAAAATAAAAATAAATAAAATTTAAATAAAAATTAAAATTTTTTAACTATGTAATAATATATAGAAATGATATATAAATATGATGTTATGGCTGGAAAATAAAATTTTCGAATCGTAGACAGTTATTTAATTCGTTAAATATTGACTGCAATGGTCTTTCAGACTGAAAATGCAAATTTTTTATTTTATAATAGGTGGCGTTAGAAGTTCGAATGACATCTTATTACTTTATAAATTTGATTTCATTATTAATATTTCGATAACGTATATTAACGGATGTTGCACAGCATGAAGTTGCGTGATGCATACTGCAGACATTTTGTCGATAAATATTACTTCAATCGATATTATTATATTTTATTCAAATAATTGCGCAGCAAACACAAAACGTGTTATTAATGCACAGCAAAACACAAAACGTGTTATTATACTTCATCGAAATGTACACAACATTTATTATATTTCAACCTTTAATTCTCATCGTATTAAAGTAAACGTTATATCACCTGTATATTGTATACGTAACGGTACAGATTGCAATGAAGTTCGTTCTTTTTTCACATTCACTTTACTTGTCCTCATTATTTGGTATGCATGCTGTCTACGCGTATATATAGATATATATACGTGAACGCCTACATACATACATGCATACTAATATGTATACATACACAGACACACACGCACACAGATATATGCATTACTGACACACCCGCAGACATACACGCATACACACACGCACACGCATATATGTGTGTGTATGCGTGTGTGCACAGCAGTGAACATGATTGTTCAACAAATAGAATTGTGCTAACATATCATTTGGTACATTTCCAGTTAACGTATTTATTAATCACGATTTCCGGATTGCTATATTACTTTGTAGTTGTAAATTTTGGCTTCCGAATTAGTATATTTACAATTATATTTAATTTCATGAATAGCGTGTTGTTTTTAATTGATAATTAGAAAATTTTAAAGTATGTATATATTCATTTTATCTGTTTGCGTAAACAAATTACTTCCGTGTATTTTAGTTGGTTTGTATGAGAATTATTAAAGTTTTCATTATTGTTTTGCATTATAAGTGATGGAAATAGTAGAAAATCTCGGAAATTGCAAATAATCCAGAAGAATAGTACTGGTAGAAGTTTAAGTGGAAAATTTAGTTTAATTGATAGTTTAACTTTTGAATGAGATCAGATTTTTTTTAATTTCACTTTCTCAGAATATTTTCCAATTATGCAACTATACTTCTGCATACTATCATTATCACATTGCATTCAGCAATTAAGTTATTCTGATTGCTACTCTAATGATAATAGTAGTGCAGTTTGTTTTGTTTAATTTTGCCGTATTGTTGATGGTGTACACGAAGTGCTTTATTCATATATCAAACGGTTGTATTAGTACGATTTATTCTATTTTCTTTTGTTTATTCCATTGAAAATATTTTTTATTATATTTATAGGTGATTCGATCTGGTAGAGTGCCGAATGGAACAAATCGAAACAGCTGGTGGTTCAGAGGCAATTTTTGAATTGATCAGTATCATACGACAAGATCCGAGCATTTGGGATCGAACATCTACTACCTACATAACTCATTTCGATTTGAAAATTCATCGTTTTGCTGAAATTGCGGAACAGCTCAATTTGGAAGCTGGTTGGTGCATTGCTTTTCACTGATAACTGTACTTTTCTAATGTATCATCCATTAAAAATTAAATGGTATTAAGGTAACATTACTTTCTTATTTCATCCTATTCTCTATGCATGGTTGTTTAAACGCTGTATAAGTATTCTTTTATATTGTTGTTTATTACGTAATAGTGGTGCAAATATTTGTATATGTTGTTAACACGTATTCAGAGTGAAAGGTTATTCTTTTTGGAGTTACGTAAGATTGTTTTTAAAACTTGGCTCTCCGGAAAGTGAACTGTTTCAGTGTCACAATTAACGCAGTTCTCTTGACCATAAAAATGATATTTAACACTAATCATTTAAAAAAAATGACTAATCACATAGAGAAATTACAATTAACGTATAGAAATACTAAGATTCCCCTTTTCCTTCGCTTCCCATCAAGGATTGTTTTTAGCCTACGTAGTTTATCTTGTGCTATGTTGCTGCCAATATATTCATTATTAGTCTATTAAATTGTGCTTTTTTCCTATTTCTGTAACAAAACGTTTTCTTCGTGTTCTAGCAATAAATAACCATTATGATTGTTAGAAATTTTCATTAACAGTCTGTGTTTCAGTAACTGCTGAAGTTGTGGCATCAGCATGGCGAGAATTGAGCGAGAAATATCGTCGGCGATTATATGATGGTAAACGTCGAAACGGTGCAACAAATTGGCCGTATTTTGAAGCAATGAGCTTTTTACGAGACCAATATGAGTAAGGGTTATTATTTTAGGTTTTTATCGACTTTAAAAACCTTTTTTGACGACTATTTAAGCAGCGTTCATTGTTGAAGTAGTTGTAGTAACGGTTGCACTGCAACCAGTACACTACCTCTTCCACGCGTCTTGTATTCGAACTTCTATTTGCAGGCAAACGAAATGGTATCGCCCATTATCGGTATCACGATCTAATCACTTGTCATCGTCATCAAATGTTGCACATCTGGTAGATACATTTTTAACTGCACAAGCTGTCCTTGATGTCGAGCAAACAATCTCAAAAGCCGTTGAACCAATGCTTCCCATTACTTTATCAGATTCTTTACAGGTTGTTTATCTGGAATTTTTTGTCTGCTACAGTATTTTTCTTATAATAGTGTAGTAACCCTGCAGTCGACGTTCAGAAAAAAGCATACTATATTAGCTTTATAACGATTTCTATTCGTTTTATGATGGTTGTTTACTGTGACCGTTCGTTGAATTATCAAGGTTATTATCACTTAGATTCATTTTTTTGTTGCCTGATTCTATAAGGGTTAGTAGTGGTAAAAGTGAAAAAACATATTCTATAACAGGAAGTGGTCAAAGCCATTATTGATTATCGTTTAATGTAGGATGTTAGTATTTTTGATTTTGGTTGTAAGTCATGTTATAATCGTGGTTGAATCGTTTAATATTTTAATAAGGAAACCTTTATACCACTTTGAATGGACACGAATTAATTTTGTGCACATGTTTTCCATTTACTAAAATTGTTTGTTATTTCAGCAGAAGGGCGATACAGTGTTAGCTATTCCGGTTGGAAATGGTGATGAACGAAGTTAGTTAGCTAACTTGTTATTTTGTTTTGGTTTGAACTTCACCTCTTTTTCTCCCACTTCATCGTACAAGACTGATTCAGATTCATAACCCTGTTTCGTAACCGTTTTTTATCTTACAGAAACTGAATTCACAACTAAATATGAGTTGGTTGACCCTACGTTTCATTCCTTCACAACTGACCAAAATGAATTGAACGGAAAGTAAGTTCTTTCCTTTCTTTTCGTAATTTTTCTGTATGGAAATGTTAGAGAGTTTGGCATGTATACTTTTGTTGTTGTTATAATTCTAATGTATAAGCTTTTATTTTAAGTAGCTTTTCTGGTATTACTCATAAGCCATGCCAAAGTGAACGCAATTTCAACCTTACTTAACAAGTTTTAAAGCACTTGATGACACACCGTTGTAATCCCTCGCTATGATGATTGGAATGGTATACTTATGTGCTAAATTGTACCTCTTACTGACCAAATTCTATTGTAGATTCTAATTTATTAAACTTTAGAAGTCTATAAATGAAAAGGAAAATATAATTTTTTTAATTGTCTCATAAATTACTACGCATGATGTCGTCTGCTAATTGAATAATGAAGAAATTCTTTCTTAATCATCAAGAGTCTATATCTCGTTAATTTATATTTTCCGTCAATTCTTGATCTTGACAAATTCAATTGCAGTTATACAAGAACTGCTTACAGCGTTGGCGTGGATAACATTGCTGTAGCTTCTGCGGCTGATAGTACTAAATCACCCGAAAATTATGATGAAAAGCAATCAGTATCACCAGAAACACCCGTTGATTGTTTACCGCAGAGTAGTAATAATGGTATTGCTGATCAAACAATTCCTGCTCTTAAAACACGAGTACGAACGCAACGTTACGAAGCATACAGAACTCCTCGTCGAGTATGGAAACAACAAAAACATTCAGCATTACATGTATGTTGCAAAATGATTGATTGCTTTTCCAAGCATTCTGTTTCTTCGAAAGTTGGCTTGGATCTCCGTTGAATTTTTTAAGAAGTTGTTTTAAAATTGCATTTGGACAGATTTGAAAAACTTTCTTCGGGCTTAGAAGTAGGTGAGACCAGCATCCCGATGTGCCACTGTGTATAAGATTGTGATGATTTTTGATTTCCATCAGAACTTTGTGCAGACTTGACAGATTTTTTTTGTAGCAAACTCCCAGCATCGTTAACAATACTTTTTCCGGTGTGTCAACAGGAGAAACGGTTGCAGGGATTTTGCGATCTGTAGTAAGTCTTCTGATTTTGTTTTTGTTAGTAGAGAACTCAGGTTTTCATGTAGTAATTACATGCTCTGTTCAATTGATTTTGTAGATAAATATATAATCTGAAGTGTGGTAAACATCATTTTACATTGTTGAGAGATTGCATAGCTAGTTACGCATAATATAAAACATTACACATTGTAAATTGTCGAACTTTCGAGGAGTTGGTATGATATAATGATTTAAAATAGATTATAATTGCTTTGTAACTCTATTTGATATTGTTTAATTGCAATCTAATTTAGCGAGTTTCTTCTGATGGATTACCAACATACAGCTTAAATTCGAATTCGCATAATCACTTGCAACAACAGCAGCATTTTTCACCTTTTCCATTATGCGACAATTCTTCGAAATGGGAAAATGTTGGTAGGGAGAACAACTCATTTTCTTTGGTCATATTTTACTGTTTGCGCTAGTTGCTCAGATTTTTGGGATTTTTCTTATTGTTTTGAAATAGGGAGTAGTCTTATTGTAATTATTCTGTACTCTTTTATTATAATTTGTGGCATGCATTTTGCTACTTCTCGGTTTTTAATTTTATTAATGCATTTCTTTGAAAATTGATTTGCAGGTCGAGTGTGGGTAGATATGATGAAAACGATACGATCACCTCAGTTAGCACTCGCAGCACACAAATACATTATGAATACGTTGTTTTCCGTTTTGGAAGCTGATCAACAACTTGCTGGTACTGATCCGAACGCAACCCGTATCCGTATCAAAGACAGTGTTCCACAAATCGAAATCACTATGCATCAGTGATGTTTGCTTCGCTGACTTTTTTTCTTCAATAGATACGTTCTTAAGTTTAATATTTATTTTATATTGCATGATTTAATCGTGCGTCTCTTATTTTTTTACTCTTTGCAACTTGGAAATCGACCATACTTTTGCAAAATAAAACGCAATGTTTCAAACACTCTAACTGTAGTTATCATTGTCACTCGTCTTTTGCAGTTTTTTCATCTGTGGTTGTACAAAGTATTTATTTTTGTTTTTGGTTAAAAAAGACTGGAATAATTCGAATGGAGCAGTAGGATACTTTGAATAAGTGGTCACGCTGAAATTGAAAATTTATTTCGCTTTTTGAAAGAAAGCAGAAGAAGCGAAGGTGCAGTCATAGGGCAGTGAAAAGGAATGGGAAGATAAGCTTCAGACTAACATAAATAATAATCCCCAGAACTTGTGTCTTAATAATTATTTTCCAAAAATTTTATTCCTTTCATTTCTATATTATGGAGAAATTCCGTACCAATCATTTGCTGCTTTGCAATTTTTATAAGGAGCTTTGTATATAATATAAATTATTGTTATGATTTAAAGTATTTATTTCACTTCGTTTGCAACTTCTGTTTTTGTCCGAAATTCTAAAAATTATTTCTTCTGTGTTTTATAAAAATTGTAAATTTCTTAAATCATTTTAATTGATCTTTTCTAATAAGATTTTTTCAAAAAATCAATGGTGAATGAAACGTTGGAGATTGTCTTCTAAGTGATTGTCTTTTATTTCGTTTATATTCACCATTATTGGTGGTAAATGGTTCGTTCCAACGAATAAATGTTTATGCAATTGTTATAGATTCGAATTTTTAAATTATTTTAACAACTCTTCCGCGAATAGATCTCATCCTATTTTCATTTCTCGAACATTTACCTTTCTTTTTTGTTCATATCGTATCATTAATTATATTTATTTATATTAACTTTACAAAATCTGCTTATCATATATGTGTATCAATATGAATAAACTCAAATGAATATTTATTAAAACAAATATATCAGTGAAATAACGTTTGAGATAGAGAAAATGTAAAGGTCAACTTGAAGTGTACAATGTATTATTACAAAATATACAACAAATTTTCATTGTAAATGAATTAAAAGAATTAAAGCCCTAATGAATTAATGAATAAATTAAAAGCCTTTATTATTTCGTTTAACATTACAGGAAAAAAAATGTTTGTAAGGAATGTAAAATTGTTTTTTACACTATCAGTAAAATTATTCAAATTATTAAATGATAGCTGAAAATGTCAAATGATTGGTTTTGAAGAGAGATGAAGAGGAGGGAAGATTTTAATCAATGATGCATTATGAAATACTTTGTAGATATGTGTGCTTAAGTCTATCTAAGTTAAAATTGCTGATAAAGTTAGTCCACTGATAAGATAAGTATATAGATAGTTATTGTATTAAAATACATTCTATGTAAACTGCAAGAAAAGAAATAAATAAACAATCGAGAAAATATTATTGTTTGAGGTAAAAGGAAATACTTTGATCAATTATGATGTTATATAATTGGTGAAGTGATGATTGATCACGTGTAGCAGATTTCAAATGTTGTATGAAATTATCAAGCGTTGAAAATACATACTGCTATTGTTTACCTTGTATATATGTGCTTGACTATCCTAATAAAATTTAACAAATTTTTGAAAATTTTTAAAAACCCAATAATAACGTTGTTGCTGTTGTTGTTGTGTTAGCAAATTTATTTGTATTCTTTTTTTTTCACTAAATTATCAGAAATATCTAATAAATAATGTTAAAAATAAATTATTAATTATTAAAGATTAAACGAAAAAAGAAGTAGAAAAGTCGCAATAAAAAAGTTAGTTATCTAAAAATTCCAAATATAAATTTCAATCATTTCAATTAATATTCTGGAAAATTAAATTAAAATGAAAAAGTTAGCAAAATACTACCTTTGATGATACATCATTACTCATACATTATCTTTAACTTATATAGTACTCATAGGTATAGTATCGTATAATTTTATTCTATTAGAGAAATTTACTTTTATTTCTATAAGTGTTTAGTATTTTATTATAGAATATTATATGTATATATATATATTAACATATAAGTAATGATAACTTCATTTTTACAACTATTCCACTGAATATTACAATTTAGTAATGTGAAGAAATATAATTCTAACAGCTAAATATATCACCGTATCTATTTGTAAAAAATATTTTAAGAAAAAGTTGAATTTATAAACTCTAAAATTAATTCAAATATTCGATAAAACTTATAATTATTTACTAATTATTACAATAATTAAAACGCATCAAAAAAAACATAAGTACAAGTTAGGAAACAAAAAAAAAATTAGGTGCTCATTATATTATTGTAATAATTTAGTAGTAGTAGATGATAAATTACTGTAAAATAATTACTGTAAAATAATCATAAATTACTGTAAAATAATCTGAAGAAAAGTGTATACATAATTTACATGTGTATAATCTGTTAAAACTTTTTTCTCAAATTTAAACCTGTTTTAAATGATCATTTCAATTGTTTTTACAAATTACCTCGTAACCAATCGATCTTTACCTCATTATATTATTGTAATAATTCAGTAGTAGTAGTAGTAAATAAAATCATAAATTACTATAAAATAATTTGAAATGTATACATAATTTACTTGTGTATAATCTGTTAAAACTTTTTACTCAAATTTAAACCTGTTTTAAATGATCATTTCAATTGTTTTTACAAATTACCTCGTAACTAATCGATCTTTACTCTATCGTTTCGCTAAATTTTTTCCATCCGATAAATATTTATTGCTTAATTGATAGTCGTCGTTTACGCCAATAAGTCGTCTTATTGACAATTTCTTAATTACTTCCTCAGTACGATCATTTCACTCATTCTATTAAACATTTCAAATTTTTTTCTTCCTTTCTTATTTTTCTATGTCATAGAAATTAATTTTGTTTTTGTACAATTTTATTTCGTAATTGAATGAATTTTGCATGTCACTGAAAAAAAAACAATGCATTTGAAATATTTGTTCAAAATTTTTTTACATTTAAATATTGCATTGTATTAAAATTAGTTTATTTTTCTTGCTAATAAATATTTTCAGATTATTAATATGTTATAATCAAATAAAATTTAAAATTTAAAAACACTTTTTCGCAAAAAGAAAAATTCTTTTTCCTTTTTGAAAAAAAAAAGATGTGCAAAAATTAAAAACAAAAATTCAAGTAATATAACCTACACTGCTAATAAATGGGATATTTAATTTTACTTCGCTTATGACTCATTCAGTGCAAATGATTGAAACACGAAATTCAATGACGAATTCCACTCTCTCCTTTGTCTCTCGCATTTTCTTCCAATTTTTTATTTAATAAGTACAACCAATTACAGTATTTTATATATGTATATATATATACCATAAGACATGATTGACTTCCTACGCTGCAATTACGCTGTAATTACGTTTTACCTACGCTGCAATTACGTTTTATTTTTATGTTTGGACTCACACGTATTAACTACAACGCTTCCTGAACCATGCAATTTGGATCAATCAGCTACATTCTCAATCTCATCTTCAATTACTATTTGTTCCATTTCATATAATAACCATTTTTGTACTGCTAACTTACTTTGTTCTTCCGTCACTGACTCTTCTACTACTGAAAAATCAGTTCCTAAAATAAAGTCTGACAAAGTATTAATTTGTTGTGGATCTGCAAACGATACACTAAAATCCCAACCACCAAACGTTCACAACGCTTCTTATTAATTTGAAAAGTGAAAAATTTATTTTTGCAAAAATTGCATGAAAGAAGAATTTATAATTTAATACGTCGTAATTTGTTGTACCATTCTGAAATAGAAAAGTTTATAGTTTAAAAGAGTGTAATTCGTTTTACCATTCCGAAATAAAAGAATTCATAATTTAAAATACTCTTTAAAATACTGAATTCTTCTATTTCAGAATGGTACAACGAATTACACTCTTTTAAACTATGAATTAAAAAAGTAATTTAAAATACTGTAATTCGTTATACCATTCCAAAATAAAAAAGTTCATAGTTTAAATTACTGTAATTCTTTGTATTATTTTGAAATAGAAAAAATTCATAATTTAAAATACTGTAATTGGTTGTACTTAAATAAACAGTTGGAAGAAAATGCGAGAGACAAAGGAGAGAGTGGAATTCGTCATTGAATTTCGTGTTTCAATCATTTGCACTGAATGAGTCATAAGTGAAATAAAATTAAATATCCCATTTATTAGCAATATATTTCAAATTTTTTTCTTTCTTTTTTTTATGTCATAGAAATTAATTTTGTTTTTGTACAATTTTATTTCGTAATTGAATGAATTTTTGCATGTCACTGAAAAAAACAAAGCATTTGAAATATTTACTCAAAATTTTTTCACATTTAAATATTGCATTGTATTAAAATTAGTTTATTTTCTTGCTAGTAAACATTTTCAGATTATTAATATGTTAAAATTTAAATTGCATAAAATATAATCAAATGAAATTTAAATTTAAAAACACTTTTTCGCAAAAAAAGAAAAATTCTTTTTCCTTTTTGAAAAAAAAAATGTAAGTCGCTATTTAGAATGAACCGATCATTCTATGAAATTTTTCTTGCAATTTTTTTTTCTTATAATATTTGATTTTTATTCTCTCAGCCTTCTTTGTACATACATTTCTCACTTCATTTGCTCTTACTTTTTTTTTAATGATTTTAATTTTATGTTACATTTTACAAAAAGATATCTTTTATCAAAACTATATTTTTTTGTATTTTGTTTAACTGATATTTTTTATGAAAACTTGGGTCAGTTAAAAAAATAATTTTTTTTTAGAAATTTCAATTTTCACAAGTTAAACAACACTGCGATTTTTATTTTAGGAGATTTCCCGACAACATCCAAGTTTTTTGAAGTCCCACAGCTTTTTCTTTTCTTCCAACTCAAACTTTGATAATAAAGATATCAGTGATAATAATTGCGAAAGAAGATAGGAGAGAAAGGAAAGAACTTTGTGATAGATTAACTCACTTTGCAATACTTTTGCTAACTTCAAATATATCTACTAACTTTGTAAATTATAAAACTTTAAGTAATATTCAAAAGTTCTTATCAATGAATATTATTATAACATTTATTGCTATCATTGTTACAACCGTTCCTAGTATTACCATTATTGTCAATATTAATTATTGCTATTAATTAATTAATTTTTATCGTTACTATTAATTATTATTAAAGAATCATTATTGTTATTGATAGTAACGATCACAACACTATCGTTGTAACCACTTTTTCTTCAAACTATTTTTATCACTGCGATTACATTTGTCAGTTTTCAACAAAAATATTCTAAAATTATCATTTTAATTTTATAAATATATTTTGTAGTACAAAAAAGCATCATAGACAGTGTGAATAATTATTTGTTATTTGTACAAAATATCAAACTCATTCATTACCTCATGCATCATCATTCCCTCAAATATTGCTATATCATATCATTTACACTTATCACTTATCAAAGCAAATCATTATAAGTTGTAAATAATTAATTGCAAATTATAATTAATTATAGAATGATACTGCAAGCATTATTCCTACTGTTTTTCACGCTACCACGTGTATTCGGTGCACTCGGTGGTTTGGTTGGTCGAACACAGAGTGCCGGTATTGAAGGTACGCTTTTGTGCAACGGAAAACCGCTTCCTGGTGTACTTATCAAGTTATACGATCATGATAGAGGTTTGCTACTAATATTTATTATTATTATTATTATTATTATTATTATTATTATTATTATTATTATTATTATTATTATTATTATTATTATTATTATTATTATTATTATTATTATT
>JABVXW010000661.1:0-16866 GCA_013365375.1 Litomosoides brasiliensis | reverse complement strand
TAATAATAATAATAATAATAATAATAATAATAATAATAATAATAATAATAATAATAATAATAATAATAATAATAATAATAAATAATAATTAATAATAATAATAATAATAATAATAATAATAATAATAATAATAACGATTAATAATAATAATAATATAATAATAATTAATAATAATAATAACAATAATTAATAATAATAATAATAATAAATGGATTAAAAACAAGCAAATAAGTAATCAATAATAATCAGCAAACTCAGTAATATGATTTAAAAAACGATAAATAGTAAATGGAATAAAAGTAACCAAGAGGAGAATAACTTAGAAAGTAATAATGGTAATAATTAAGAATCGATACTTGTGTACAAATGAAAGGGGAATCCAGAAGGTCATTGTAAATCCAGTTTGCGTGTATGAAATCACCTTGACTTTCTGGCCATGGTTTCAGGAGCACTCTACTGTTATCTAAGCACATTACGTCTGTAAAAAACATCATTACAACTACAATAATTACTATGTTATTTATCGTTATAACGGATTATTATATTATTATTGTTATTATTTTTATGATTGTTATTATTTACCATTATTATTATTATTAATATTATTATTATTAATTGTAGCTGTTATCGTCACTATTATGTAGCAATGCGGTAAAACAGGATATAATAAATCGGCAATGCAGTAGTGTCTTCCACTTCAGTAATGTGGTCATTGAGTAGTGTTATAATTCAATGATGTAGTGATTCGGCAAAACAGTACCAAATAATCAAATAAAATATTATGAATTAAGGTAAATAATTTGGTAAAATATTGTGAATTAACATTCTGGCGATACCATGATATCGACATTTGGCACGATTCATTTTTTGAGCATTAAAAGTTAAATTATTTGGATGTGGTCCACGTGCACGTAATTTACAAAAGCTATTCCGCAATCCTTCAAGACCCAATGCACTCGTCTCTTCCGCAAATGCTCTCATTGCCGCAACAGCCATTGATACTTTTGGTGCTTCCTTCACGGCAGCTTTATTTTCGTTAACTTCCTGATCAGTTGGCTTTACAGCTGCTACATGTTTCCTGAATTGCTTACTGTTTTCATTTACTTGCATGCATGCATGCATGCAATAACTGCTATAATACTAGTATGACTGCATCCATGAAGTGATCATAAACTTCACATTAATGTTCAAATTAATGGTAATTAAATTATGTGCACAGTATGCATCACCTTTTTTTTATCATTTTAATAACGACAGGAGCTTCCTAACCAACCAAACGATGCAAATCACAATAAAAAACTGGCTGCTTCTTTACCCACGTGTTACTTTATATACTTTTATCAACCAATCACAGTGATCATTCCATTCTACTGATATTAATATTCATAAGTTTCAGTTCCTTATTTTGCTAAAAGGAAAATCTAATTAATTAATTGATTTATATTATATCAGCCTTATTATTCGTTTGATGTGTATTACTTATAAATAAATGAAGCAAATGGATAAATGAAATACCCCAAGACGAGTGAATGAAACGAAATTTTAATTTATAAAATGTAATCAATAAAATTTAGGCATTTCTTGCAGTTCGCTTCGGTGTTATAATACTTCATCCATTCACTTTAAGGATATCATTTGCAGAAGTTGCCCATTCACTTACAGTGCGAAACGAATTCAGAATTACCCGAATCATTGACGTTCGAATTGGTATATGAAGCTACAGCGATATCACACATCTTGCCGCATAACGAAGCGATAAATCGTCTGGGAGAGGAAAACTGTGAATAAGTGTGAAATGTCAATTTTAATATCATATGGCTGATATGATTTTCCGTGAGAATCTGCTAAACATAACGAACAAATCAATCTTTTTTTGCAATCATAACAAATACAAATCTTTTTCCAACGAAATATACAAATACATTTTGGAAAGTTTCCTTACTGAATTGTTTTTATTAGGACTAAAAAACAATATGTAATAATCATTTGTCGATCTACAAACGATCAATTCAGACAAATTTTGCCTAAAATTTCACTGATCAAATTAAGTATGACTTCCTAACGATCGATTATCAAAAGTATTGTGAAGATTAGACAACATTAAGAAGCACATATTTCACGCAAAAAAAAGAGAATTCTGTTCAGTGAATTTTCACAATTTTTTTTTTGAACAATCTCAAACTTCTACTACCTCTAAATTTTCCATATCAAATTTTAAATTCACATAGTAAAATTCAAATGCTAATAACATTTAGTTTTATTAAGCAAAAGACTCGTCGCTTTGGTATACACACGCCTTTAATAGATTACCGAAATGTGAAGAAATGAAACATTGAAGAATGAGGATAAAGCGATGAATCCCTGCTTCCAACTATTATTAATGCTATGTACACTTAAGCCATAGAGAAAATGAAAAAGCAAAGGTCATGAAATAAACAAACGGCTCAAAACATGAAGTGCCATGTGAATTGAACAAAAAAACATGTTCGAAAATGATAACACAATGGTAATACAATTCCGGGAATTTTTTTAACAACAGCGGCCTAAATTTCGGGTATAAATCAACTATATTTAAAAAAAATATGTAAAATCATGTACAGAGAGAAGGATAATGTAAATAACATTC
Organism: Litomosoides brasiliensis; assembly: GCA_013365375.1. Lineage (NCBI taxonomy): Eukaryota > Metazoa > Nematoda > Chromadorea > Rhabditida > Onchocercidae > Litomosoides > Litomosoides brasiliensis. The sequence continues at coordinate 14,240 of JABVXW010000661.1, read as the reverse complement.
AGTAAATTAACAGTTACCTAAGCAGGAATGTTACATCACAACATGAGAACGAATTACAAAAAATGAAATTTTAAATCATAAGCATTCGTGATTCTCAGATGATCGGGTTGTTTTCGGTTCAACAGGTGGCGGATGTGAGCTTTTTTTACTATTCAACACAAGCGATGAGCTATAACGTTTTGCACTTTGCGCACCATCAAATGTTACATAAGCTCCCTCCTTTAAACCTGAAGCATACATTTTTTTTATGTAAATTGTACATAAACTTGAGCAACATCGTAAAAGATAACAAACAGTCCAATTGATCACTGAGATATAAATTCCACCGTTCAGTAACGCAAAAGTTGGGAAAACGAAGTATTATTTGCCCATTAACGATGTTACCATTCATAATTCTTTCAAAATCTCCATCATCGATTTGACTGGAATCCACTTTTGCTTTTCTTGTCTTCATACTAAGTTCGCAATTAGGATCAGTCATTCCAATCCTCTGTACCAACTCGTCGATTACATTTTCAGTCAGTTCATCTTTTGTTACCCGTCGTCTTACACCAATCCGCTGCCGCGTCATTTGTTCTCCTTGCGAACGCTGAAATGATGAAAACTCGGAAAACCATCAAATTAGCACTTAGCAAAATTAGCTGTATAAGAAAAAATAAAATCACGCTTTATCGTCTTATAACTAAGTATATCCTATTCCAACCTTGGATGCAACGTTGCGAGCTTCATTTTCAGCAACCGCTTGTTGGAATCGTTTTGCAAATGTTAATAGTCGTGAAAAAAATACATGTGGTTGTTGATTTCGTGATGATTCGCCATAAAATTCTACGCATGCAGTGAAGGCTTCCTAAAATTTATAAATAATAATCGGATTGACCTCCGAATTGCACTATTATTTGATCTGAAACGAATCTCAGTACACAAATTTGTCAAGTATTTCAATTACTTTTTTTCTTCATATATATCCAATCTAAGCTACGCTAATTAGTTTTATGCGCACAGTACAATTATAAATGTTACCTCACAAGCTAAACAAAGGAAAAATGAGTAGAAATACCAAAAGAGTGAAAGATGCAGGAAAATTCAAACGAAATTTTGAACATACGGAAGCTGTTTTGCATTGTCCCTGCAAAACAGAAATTCGCTTTTCACATTTGTCCAGAAAATCGAGCAGTGATGGCGGACAATCTCCTCCCTTTAACTCTCTTTCTTTCTTAGCTGCAGCAAAATTCGCTTCTAATTCTCGCATGTCAGCCAAAACTGCTTCCCACATTACTAAAATATAAATATAAGTGTATATCACACAGCTCATTATTTTCTTCTCAGTGAACTGAAATTATTAGAAGAAACAAGTTCCTTACTGCCACTAGCTTTATCGGCAAATTTCAATTGGTCGCCGAAATCTAGCAATCCCGGAAAACTTTGCGAAACTGTTCCTGCGATAATATGAAGTAATGAAAGTGATCGATCCACTGAGCTCTTCAAGCCAGAAAGCTAAAAATAAATAACAAAATGGAATGGAAAAGTTTGAAAGAACAATAGTTTGTGATAAAAATTCTTTTAATTTATAATAAAAAAACGTGTTTCCTCAAATGGAAACGAACCGTATCCAAACTAGACAACTTGAAACCATAAACGCCTCCTTTTCGTCCGCTGTTCATATAATTCCCATATGCAAGCAGTATTTCCAAAAGCCGATGGAATTTTGTTGCTTCACGCACACATTTCGAAGCTGCCGTTAAATTGACAAATTGCTGCAAGGATAAACATTATGGGATAATATGGTTTTCGATAACATCATAAAACTTTAGTAACACTAAAATAATATTCATCTGAATCAAAATTGTTTTCCCGTCAGCTGGGAATTTAGAAATTTTGAAATGAGCAAATAATTGTATTTTAAAGTGATAATTTTACCGGCTCTAGCAGATCAGCACTTTCGTCGAAAGTTGCCATGAAAGACATAATTTTTATTTTATGCTCAAATCGTTCGATTTTGACAAGTTCGGCGAGAAATTGATCTTCGTCCGAAAGATCCGAAAAATTTCTATGTTCTAATTCATATTCCTTGAATTTTACTGTTTCCCTAAAAACTGGGAGATTTTTGAAAATATTTCAACATTCACCTTCATAAGCTACTAGTTTTATTTAGCAGTTGAAACATTTTTGGAGATTTAAGTCCTTTGTTCTCCGCCATTTCCAATCCATAGAAAATCGTTGTCCTCATTAAAAAGAAAAGGCTTACTCGTGTGTTGGTGCAATTTTTATCAAAATGTCGACGTTTTCCGGAACAAGAGCATTCAAATCCATTCGATGAACAGCAGACATAATCACCGGTGCACTCATCGCCAATTTCCGGCATGTGATTGCTAAAATAAAAACATTATAATAATATCACCAAAGAGAACTATAGGTTTATTCTCTTAAAACTTCATATTTTCAATTATTTTAGAATCTCATTTTTTAAATTACTGAAACCACAATTTGTACAATTTTATATACATTGAGAGCAGTCTTCTCTTTTTACATCATTTTTTATCTCTAATGAAGTGTGAAATATTCATTTAACATTATATTATTGATTATCATGAAGATAACAGTGATCTGCTATCACTATATCTGTGATTATCACTCTGAAAGCGCCAGGATATCGAAACTATTAAATCAACTACAACCAACCGATATTTTGCAAACGTTTCGTGTCTAAAATTGAATTCTTTTTGGTTGTATTACTACTACTGGTGCCAACTGGAGAATGTTGCCTTGGAGGACATGGCTCGTTTGTGTCAGGGCGTTTGGCAACTCCAATTTTGAACAGATCTTCCAGTGTAGTGAAATCGATTTTCTAATACAAAAATTGCAGACAACTTGATGATTAAAGACAACTACTTTCTATTAATTCAAATTCAATAAACAGAAATCGTGCTAATATCGGATAATGGATAGATACTTCAACTTTTAACATCCACTTTAAAAGAATGCAATCAGAAAGGTTAAAAAATTGTGCCAACTTTTAACTACAAACACTATTTTTCTGAAAAAACAACTCACATCCACTATCTTTTCGTCATTAAGATTGTTGAAAACCGTATCCTTCACCTGATTTGGCTTCAATGGACACCAATTTAATAATGGTAGTTTATTCCTGGAAGTAGTTTTTCTTTTTTTTTAAAATGTTAGAAATTTCGTCGTCTATTCTTCTGTAGTTATATAGCCAGTTATAATATTTATGACTACGATTTATCTAAAAATTTACATCGTCAACACCAGCGTAAAATGTAAGCAAAAAACAGAAGAGCAAAGTTCGATTTTTTGTTCTAGAGGAAATTCAAAGATTATATATGTATATGGAATAACAATTACTTGGTATTATAAACTTTTTTGATGGTCATAACGTCGCTTGCAGAAGGAGAAATTTTTGAGGACATCTGTGAAGATCTGATCGAATTTAATAGTGGTGGTGGTGGTGGTGGAGGTAATTTTCCGACCGCACTGTTCACTGGAGGTGGGGGTGGAGGCGGTGGAACATGATTTCCTGGTGCCACCTTTGCAGGTTCTTTCCGCTGATGAGGCCCTGGAGGTGGTGGTGGAGGGCTTGGAGAGTTTGCCGCAGGTACAGGTTCTTTTTTGGCCTCAATTAGACCTGCTGCAATTTGAAGATATCAATTCTAAATACATATATAATCAGGATAATGATGGCTGTAAAAAGTGCAAGGGACAAGAAAATTTAATTCTAAAAATATTCAGACTTTCTAAAAACATATATCTTCAATAATCAACACATGTAAATTTCAGCATGTTCTCGCAGTCTATTAAACTAGCGAAATGAGAGAAATACGCTTTCACGATCAAACAGCTGAGTATTGGAGAAAGTGGAGATATACAGAGAAGAAAACAACATTAGCATTCGACTTTGACTTTTCTGAAAAGCATACCTTTCATGTTTGCTTGCATCCTTTCAAGTTCCTGTATTCTAGATTCCAATTTTGCCTGTTGCTCCTGGCTTGCTTTATCTTTCTCACTTAATGTCCGCCTCATTGTGTTTAATGTAGAATCATGCTCCTTTAAAAGTTTTTCTTTCTCTGCATTTAACTCTTTCAAACGACGATCAAGTTGTGCCAAACGAGCTATGTAATCAGCTTCCACCACTTGTAGTCTTTCCTTGATCTAAAAAAAATTCCTAAAAAATTACCAAAATATCAAGAATCTCCAAAATACCAAAATACGCAAAATCCCAAAAAACTTCATAAAAAGATGAATTAGGGAAACTGTAATGCATTTTCTGCTTCTCGAATCAAATAAAAAATGAATTTGAACAGACTAAGAAATGTTGTAGTTGCAGGCTAAAATGCAAGAGAAAAAATGGATTAAGCTGATAAAGTAACCTTAGATAACTCATCACTAAGACGACTATTCTCTTCTTCTAATTCGATCTTTTTATCCGTCTCATCCAGCAGGAAATGCACATCAATCTTGTTATCCAAATATGCATTTACATGTGTTTGTAACTGTTCACATTCTGTATTTCGTAGAATCTACAACACAAATTTAAATTTATCCTAGATTATTACGAAAGTTTATCAAACATACTCGGTATCTTTCCTTAATTTGCTTTCCTTGCAAGCGCAAATTACAATCAGATATTCAAGGACCCATGATCAACGGTCGTAAAACATGAATTCGGCACAAAACGTAGGAAGAATGGGTTGCACTAGTGGTGAACAGCTCTTCCCCACTCTCGTTATATATTAGTTTGTTTTCTGATATTTGAAATCAAATCCATAGGTTAGAAAGATTCCTGCCAGTAGTCATAGATAAAAAATACCTCTAAGTAATCATCAAGACCCAGAAGAGTAAGCTCATACTGCAAGTAACTTCGGTAGTTCATGCTTTCCGTAGAATGTACCACAATATTGAAAAACTGCATACATGATGTCATGAAATCAACGCTGAATTCTGTTGGTTTTATAAAGTACGAAAATAACAGTTGGAATCGATAGGTTTCTTTGTATTCCTGTAAAGATAAGTCCATAAATAAATATTCCAACATTACAAAGCATCAGCTCTTGATTCTCAATATTTGAATAAGTCCTACCTTCCTTAGTGGGTGATCTCATCGTTGGCTACTGATAAACTACAATGGACAAGAGGAAGAATGTTACGGTACAAAAATTTCACATGAAACTAACATGTAAAACTATAGGAATAAAAATATTAAGAATGGTAGTCTCAAACTTACCGATCGGAAACGATTAAATGCGTTAATTATCAAATCATGCCCACCATTAACGAGACATATTGCTGCAAGTAATTCCAAAGCCAAAGCTTTAGTCCTAAAGAAAAGAATCTGAATGCTAATCACTAACAGTAAGTGAAAATTATGTGCAATTAAACATCAGGAAATTGACCCGACTGAACAGTTCAATTTAAAAGATGAAGACCGACTTCATTCTTTAATACTATCAAAAAATAATTTTGGTAAAAGTCTCCCAAAAAAAAAAGTAGAAAGACTATGAAAAGCAAACCGTAAACTCTGATGCAGAATACTTCGAGCTATACAATAAATTGCTTGTGGATTACTGAACACCATATTAAACCCGTACTGAAACGATAATTTAGTGTAGATAAATTATAGAAAACTCGTTAACACGTGAAGAATTGAAAGTGTGAAAAGGTTTACTAATTTAAAAAGCAAAATTACACAAAGTGGAGAATAAAATAACTTGACTATTAGACTTTCTGACCAAACCATCTCATCTTCCGTCGTATTCAATTATTATGCTCTTCTACTACCATATTTTATCGTACTTTTAACTACTATACTTTAACAGAAAGTTCTGGATGTACTTAACATATTCCCACAATTAATATTTACTTTGTTATTCATGATTGCTCGTAAACAGCTCACGCAAACGTGTATATCATCATCACGATCACCGTAATTCTTTGAATTTTTCTTCATAACGCTTGTCGTTCGCCGAAATAAACCACCCGTTACTTTTTCATCCGGAGAGTGATCATTGTCGCTAGGATTCAAAACTGCTAAATTATGAGATGCATGTGAGTTTGGAAATGCACCACTTGATGAAGCACCGTCCTGATTTAAATCGTTGCAAGCACTGTAAATATATCATCTTAAACCATTTTAGCAACTGGAAAATAATGCCACATAAAACATCACTTCATAATTTGAAAATTGCTTTCCCTTTTTATTTTCAATGAAAGACGATATTTACCTTCTCCAGCTTCCATCTTCTTGAAGTTGCGTCAAGTAATCGATCAACATGTCTAGACCATTGTTCTGGTCATTCAAAAACATTCGCACCCAACTTTAAAAAAGGATAATTTATCGTTCAGCTATGAACTTTATTTTCCGTCCTTAAAAACCCTTTGGAATGTGATCAGTATAAATAATAATAAACACACTATATTTAATTAAATACGACATGAAAATCATGTCAGTTCAATTATGAAGGAAAAAAACACGAGAAAATATGCCTACTCGATACTGTTTGTTCGCAATGATATCTCGATGTGTTTTAATATTTTCGTTGAAGTTTCATCACCCAATAACTTTTTTCTCTGTAAAGTACTTCGACTGAATGAATTTCAACAAATTTTATTCATAAAATTTGAGGAGAACTTGATGATGTTAAGTCTTCTTGGAAGAATAATGATAAAAAGCTGAAAAATCTACTTTCAAAAGCCAATAGTGGAAATGCTTTACCAAATTCATTTTCACTTGGCTATCCATCATTTCAATACTTTTATAAAAGACTTTTTTTCGGGCCTTATTTAGTGGAGCATATAGTAATTAAATGCTCGGTATTTTTTAGAGACCATAAATTTTCACCACCATCAGTTGTCTAGTTTGTAAATTATCAAATTACCATAAGATGAAAAAATAAACTTACTTAACGATAACACGATAATGGAAAACCTTAGAATAGGAAATAACTTTACCTTTTTGGAAGCTCTTCTATCCAAATAAATTGCCAACTTTTCCAGATATACAGAGGGATCTGCCACGGCATACATTTTTTTCTGAAATTCAAAAAAGGATTTCTATAAAAATAGGCACAAATATTGGTAACAAGTGTTTATAGGAAATATTTCATGTACAACTATACTTCACGCTCACTTCGTAAGACCTTTTATTACACTTTAGTACTTTGCTTTTTTATCCAATAGTATTTGAAAACAATTTCATGTTCATTTAAAGGGCGAACCTGATCGCAGACCAACTCCCATTTCTTGTTTAAATCGTAACTTCTCAAAATTCGCATCTTATCTGGGGGAAGATCCATTTTATTCTGCAAAAAACTGAGTTATAAAAACCTCAAGAAATTATATTTAAATAAGAAATGCAAAATATACGATAAATTATTTCTTATAATTTTACAAAAAAAAAATGAAATAGCAAAAAGAGAAACAAACACTGCTGACATCTTCTGTTTTGTAGAAAAACAAAAAAACAGTGTGCGAATTTCACTAATAATATTACTTAATTATTTAATACGTCGAATACTCCACAACAAAAAGCAGTGTCCGAAGTCAAAATTTTTAAATGACAATCAAAACCTATCCATATCACTTTCTAGTCAAAATCTGACCAATTCTGCATGGGTATTTTTGAAGTATAAAGAAACCAATGATGACTATGATGACTATGCTAAAAGAAGGAAAAAGATACCAAGACTTCTTCGAAAGCACTCAAAAGTTCCTCTTCCGGAGGCAATCGAGATGTCGAGTCATCATTCGAAATATCCTTTTGCAAACCGTCAATTCGTACCGCCATAGCTGCTTTATCTTTGGCACGATATGATGGAGAGGACGAGCAATGTCGAGTAACCTTTTTGCTTACTCGAAATCCGCAGCCTGCTAAAAAAGGAACAGTATATAGTTGAAACTCAAAAGTGAAATTACGAAATTTAGTGAAAGAAAAAGTAAACGAGAAAAGAAAAGTACTGATAGATATAAGATGTTCAGAGAGGAATAACTTTGTAATAAATTACGATGACATGAAAATACAAAAGAATCGGTAAAGAAATTAACGCACTTCTTATTCACAAAAAACAGAGAATGTGTTTTGTTAAATAACAAAAATTTCGCTTTGAAAAGAAAATCGAAAATCTTCTTAGAATGTTCTCCTACTCTTCTAAGCAAACATAGAAGTTTTAGGTTTGAAAAAGATGACTTCGTTGAGAATGCATTGTTTAAATTTCCTCGGATAACATAAACACTAATAGCACTAGCACACCACTTTCTCGTCTCATGGCAACAGTATTAATTTTAGGATTAGCAATCGCCCAATCGAAATCAGTGAAAATATAGGTTTAACAAGCGATAACACATGACTTAACGATAAAACTAATGATGGGATGAGTGAGAGTTGAGTGATGATGAAAGTGAACTGCATTTGGAAACAACTGATATGAACTTTATTTAAATAATTCAAAAGTTTAATTAGTTGTTAACTGAGAAAAGCGTTAAAAAAGTAAACCGATCAACAACATGAAAGAAGATAAGCAATGCTTAAAATGAACTATGGGAATAACAGTAAGCGATTGTCAGCTCACATAGAGAATTATTTATGGCACTTATAAGATCATGACTATAATAATAGAAATAAAATTATTAACAACAATGATAAATAATTACTAATAATAACAATACTAATAAATCATGGTGATAACGATAGTGATAATGATAACAGTAAATAAACCAACCAGTAATAGTAAAATAACAATTAATAACAATGTGGGAGAGTATTAAAGATTACAGTGATAGGAAGAGATATGATATCAAATGATACAGTTCATATGCTGCACAAACACACGTGTACAGACATAGACACACACGTACGCACACACACACATCCGTTACTAATAAAATTAGCATACAGCTAGCCATATGAATTCAGTATCAGTTACTTTTGCAAAGGGAAATAATGGCACTTAATAATGAAGTCATTGAATTTAAGGGCAAGTGGTGTACACAAACAACACTCTGTGATTATTGATCAAGGAAAATCGATACTTCTTGTTATCGGAAATGTATCATTAATTTATGAAGAAGACAAATCAAACTTCTCACTGCCATTTATCTAGCAGTAGTCAGTGATACTGCAATTCTGTTTATGTTTACACTTAGCTTTTGCCATTTCCAATAATTTCATATGGTTGGGAAAGATTTACAAATATATATGAGTGTGTGTGTGTGTGTTAGCAATAGAAATGACTTTAGCTCAGAATGTTGCAAAACAGACGAAAGTATAGGTACGGTTAGTGTAATGGAACTTTGTTAAGACATCTGCTGTCACATATATGACACATTAACTCTTCCTTCCTTCAATCGTTCCAATTCATCTTCAACCTAAACTGTAAGACAAATCTATGAAGAGATAGAAATGATTTTATATATATTATCTTACTGTCTCTCTCTCTCTCTCCCTCTCTTTCTCCCCATATGTCATATTACAATGCACTACATGGCACACTGCTGAATTCCCCTCATACTGGTGGCACTTACAATCGATATTTCAACGAACTAACTCTCAAAGGAAGCTGTCATCTAGCAAACTTATCCAGCCACTTCTCATTTCCTTTTTCTAAAACAAAAATTGAAAAAAGAAACGTTTCAGTTTCAGTGTTTTATATTGTAATGTTATTATTGATTTTTGTGCAGTGGAATGAATCATCGCCACTGCACACATATCTTTTGCTTTTAAAATGCAAACAATAATTTCAAAATTTCAGCTAAAAGAAAGGAAAAGACAAGAGAGCATTTCACTTAAACATTTCATTCCGCAAATTATATCATAAATTTTGCTCTTTGAAGAAAATACAATTTATTGCCGATGAATGATGTCGCTTTTCAAAGACAATACCATAGACAGATTGAAAAACAGATGTACACTTTTAGCAATAAATGTTTTATGTAACCAGAGAAAGAGAAAAAGAGAGAGAGAGAGGGTAACAGAGAGACTAAATAAAACCCATAATATTATTATTTCAACTCTCAAGTATTTCCTTTCATATTTTATCAATAAAATAAGCTGCCAATTAACTGACTAGGCTACAGCACTCAACTTACTTCCCTCCATATTAATCTGATTTTGATGCGCAATTTCATTGTTCTAGTAGATAAATTTAAATTTTAATTACTAGAAATAAAAGGATTTAATTGGTAAATGAAATGCAATGATAATTGTCAAAAATATATGCAATACCTCTATGACTTTAGATAATTCGGGAAAAATATTTCATGTTAAAACTGAAAATGAAATTAAAGTGATCGGAATTGAAATGATGTAAGATATATTTCGTAGCGGAACGAATCAGCACCAGTCATCGAGCTGCTCCATTCATCCACCCGTTTACTCATTCATTCATTCATCCATCCATCGACTCATTCACTCATTCATCCACCCACTCATTCGTGTCATTTCAATGAGAATGAAAAAGTTCAAGCTCTGTCATTCGATCAGTCAGAAGAAAAAAAAAGTGGTGGATGGGAAGTAAGTAGAGTAGTTGCTTGTAAGGTTAAAATATAGAATGATATTATCGATCTACAAAAATATGAAACTCTCTCATCGCACTTTATCTCAACTGCTTCCTTCTGCAACGTACAACCAGTCGAACCGAACCAGTCATCGATGTATTTATAATTAAAAGAGCCGCAAACTTCTTTAGATGTAAAGGCATTTTGCGCATTCAATCATTCAAAGAGTAATTGTAATTCTTTTATTCCCTCTGCACCCACCCTCTTCATTTACTACTTCTTCTGCAGCCTAACACATTCCTACATTTTATTATTATTTTATTACTACTTATTATTATTAATTATTTTGTCGAGCAGCAAAAATAAATCCTAAAATGCTTATCTGTTTACTTCGGTTACTATCGTTCTCCTCAAACTAATCTTAATTATTAAGCATTAAGCACAGTGATAAATTCAGTAGATTAGATTACACGAATATCTTCGTACTAACCAAGAATTTCAAATAAATCCTCCACCAGTAAGTATCTTCTATGAGGCACCCATCACTTTTTACTCCTAAATTACTGCATTGAAATTAAAGAGATATAAGCATCTAATAGTGCTAGAATATACATTTAAATTTCTCAAATGAAAAATAAATTACACATTAATTCATATTAATGAAGTAGAAATATTCAAGTATCCTGCCTGAAATTTCGAGGAGTGATAAGTATGTTAAGAGGAATCTAACAATCTTAATAATTTCCATAGAATTCTGTTAAATTTAACCTATTTCAATAAATTTCAACAAATTTAACTATATGCATTATTTCATCGTCTGTTTCACTTCTCTTTTCTACAACAACAATTGGTAGGCAATTAGTGCAACAAAGATATGTCATAAGGAAAACGCTTTCTGTTTATGAATTAAATTAAATTCATTTATATCTTTCAATACATACAATCTTAACTGTGTCATCGATCATCAAATATCAAATCAAAATTACTTACAAAGAAACATTTGAGGCTTTAGTTCTACCACTGAATGATATTTTGTCAAATTATTATTAGCCATTATCGATCGTTCCTTCCATAGGAGAACAATGAGATACTAAATTGAGTAATTTGTCGTTAATAATCTCTTATTGACAGAAATCTGAAAAAAAAACATCTAATATTTTAGCAATTATCATTTTAAAAAAACATAATAAACCACAGAGCTACATATTTATCATCGTTACAACAATTCTTTAAATTCAAATTTCAAAAAAAAGCCAAAGAAAAAGATAATTAATTTAAGGTAGAAAGTTAAGGAGTGATGAAACTATTTGCAACATACATTTAACAATTAGAAGGAAATAAAAGAAAGAATGGTAAATGATTGATTTCTAACATAATTTAATTGTAAGAAGAAATGACATTAGCGACAATTTTCCAATTAATGAAATCAATCTTTCGGTAAAACAAATTAATTTAATTAATTAAAGTGGATTTCACATCAAAGGTCACTTACCAATTTTCAATATCATCCTGTAAATGATTTTTTTTTCTCTCTCTTTCCCTCTGTTTCAGTTTAAAAAAAAAAATAAGCAGCGCTAGTTTCCTAAAAGTTTCATTTCGAAATCCCAGCAAAAACAACGAACTCTCAATTATTGAAATGAACTAAGTGCTATCGTATAATCTGAGGAAATCTTGTCGATAAGAAGAAATTTACTGCAAACAGTGGGAACAGTATGACGTGACAAATATGCTAAAACGTGCAAAATGTCACACTTTCAAAGTATATAAAATTGAAATTTCCGGTTAGCTAATAGCAACCGTTCAGAAATTAAGAGCATAAATTAATTTTTGAGGAAATATGATTATTCATACAATCGTACAACACAAATACTAATGTTCGCGCACTATACACAAGCAACATAAAGACATTCATGAAATTGCTAACGATAACGGTGATAATAATGATAATGATGATAACGATGATAAGATAACGGTTTGCTATGAAAACCGTACAGGTGCAAGTTGCGCTTGCACTAACGCAAAGTGTAAACAGGTGCAGTTCAATTTACCTACAGTTACATATAACACATATGTGTAGAGGATATTCGTATAGATGGATGTCTCAGAGGCAGAAATACAATACTTTAACAGTCACGTACACATACAACACACACACACACACACACAGACTCATACATACATACACACACAAACACGCATATACACGCACACACGCATACACATACTATAAAAAAAATCCTTTTATGCACACATGTTATTGTATAAACAGGAATGCATGAATACTACAGGCATTATTCACGTAGAGGTAAGAGATAAAGGTGTGCTTGTTTATAGATCGTTTAGCTTTTACTAATTATGTAATTAGTAAATGATCATAGAGCATTTTATCAGAACTAATGTGATAATTTCAATCAATATAACACAGGTTGAATCATTGAACTATAAGGTGAACAACGTGAAATATGAAGTGTGAGGTGAGAGTACTGATGATGATTTCCTTCATGCACTCAATGATGGGTAATCTAGGTCACCGTTCTATCTAAAATAGTAAAACGGGTAATATTACGGTTAGTGTTTTACCTAAGTAATTTGAATTCTTCTTGAAATAATTTTGCTTTCCTCTCTTCTCTCTCATCTCTCTCTCTCTCCCTCTCTCTCTTTCATTAGTATTTGCGCCTAAATGAGAAACATTTGCAAATGTTGCCAGCGCGACAAAGTATTCGTCAGGGGAAATCAACGCTGCAACTAACGCCATCATCATAGGCTCATAATTGTGGCACTTTTTATGGAACGCATACGTTGACAATGAAAACGAAAGTTGAAATGACTGTGAGACTGTAAGAGACGGAGAGAGAGAAAGAAAGAGAGGGAGAGAGAGAGAGAGAGAGAGAGGTTAAACGTTAATATACTAACTGCGGTCATCCATTAGAGTGAGATAGAACAAAACAAATATGATAATCCACTTATTAGACAGAGAATTTAATTGTAAGAACGAAATTTAAAAAAAAAAAGAGAGAAAATGATTTATAAGAATATGCTCTTTGCGACAAGAAAGGAAGGAGTGGTTGAGATGAGAGTGATGTGGAATGCTTAAATTATAAATGCATTTGAAATGAAAAGGAATTTCTATGAAAATTTTGCTCTTTGATATACCGCCTTTTTCATTGTTAAATTTTGAATTACTTATAAATTGGAGAAAAGCAACTTACTTTGCATAAATGAAAGTGAGCAAGTAAATTTGAATAGCTAATTAGTGGGAAATGTTAAGAAATGAATATAAATTAATTAAAAAAAATGAAAAATTATCATCAATGAATGAAAATGTTGCGAAATTTTGCTTGGAAATAAGGAAATGTGTTCGTTTTTGATTTCCTCTTTTTCGGTAATTCATTTTTTGTTTCTTAAAGTAACAAATTCATCCAATTAACTTATTTAATTATTCCAAATTTTGCTTAATATTAAGTAAATATGAAATTTTCATCTGTAAGTCATCTACGAATTAACCAAAAAAAAAACGTTTTTTTGAATTTTCACCTTTCGTTTTTTATAATATAATTTTTATTAATTAATAATAAAGTCAAAATTACAATCGAAAATTTTAGAAATTCCAACATTTTAATTACGAAAATTAGAAAACTATTTAAAATTAATTTTTTTGAAAGTTAGTAATTTCCCTCCCCCCCACCCCCCCCCCATTTCCTTTGGCGTGTACTTAAATAATGAATGAGAATTATTTT